>JAVXUL010000009.1:7302773-7315219 GCA_035590515.1 Trichilia minutiflora | reverse complement strand
AAAGGAATCATGAACGAAGTTGCAGAAATGGATGAGAAGAGAATCATCGAATTGCATAATTATTGCACAAGTGTTTATGAAGAAGGAGATGCCAGATCAGCCCTAATTGCCATGCTTCAATCGCTTCAACATGCAAAGAACGGTGTAGATGTTGTATCAGGGACACGTGTGAAATCCCATTTTGCAAAACCCAATTGGCGACAAGTGTATAAGAAAATTGCTCTCCATCATCCTGATTCCAGGATTGGTCAGTTCTTCTTCTTTTACCTAATCCCAACCAATTTCCTACTCCATTTTTCATTTTCATTTTTATTTATTTTTTGGTTTGAATTCATAATTATTTGATGCAGGAGTTTTCTATTGTGGGGCACCCGCACTAACAAAGGAGCTAAGACAATTAGCATCGGATTTCTCTCGCAAGACTTCCACGAAGTTTGAGTTTCATAAAGAAAATTTTTAAACCATTCGATATATAGATAATAATTATTACTAATTTAATTTAATAAAATAATATTGTTGTTGTATTTAGAAAGTTTTTGTTCATAATGAAAGCTAAGTTCACCATACATCACCACCCAATTGCAAATAGACGAATAGTTTAATTAGTTACTTTTTGTAATTCACCATTTCATTATAGTTTGATTTTTGTTGTGTTGGATTCATTGATCCTCTAAAGTCCAATCTTACGGCTGTATACCATATTGTAATTTTGATCTAGGATGTACCTAATTTGTTTTCAATGGTTAGTTGAATTACATCCATTATAATAAGGTAATTCTCTTTACTTTCACATGTTTATTATGTTAATGAGGGTAACAATTTAATAAATCATTTTTCTTTATCTTTGTGGCTCGTGTATGTTCCTATCTTCTACAAACACATAAGGAGAGTAGCGTGATAGTTTATCCTACACCAATTGTTTCTTAATTTAAAAATAGTAGACATCACTATAAAGGCTTTCGTTTTCTTATAGTAGACATCACTACAAAGGCTTTCGTTTTCTTCAATTGGTAAGAAAGAAGATATGTTATTCCTTGGGAAAATTAATTAATGTTGTGAATCAATATATTGATAACAAGGTTGGTATTGAAGCAACTTCCAATTTAATTATGACGTGGTTGAACCTATTGATAGTGGCCAAACTTGTTCATGTATTGTTGGTCTCTGAAGTTGACGCACCCACCAACTAGATAATTATCTACTAAATATAAAACTCACCCACCACAGAAGCATATCTATAAGAAAAGATGAAGGTGGTGGTCGAATTCACATTTTAGGATTATATATATATATATATATATATATATATATATATATATACACGCACACATACATACATACATACACATTATCAAGGTAAAACTATATTTTAGATAGTGGATCGGAATATTGACCACTACACCGTTGAAATTTCAATTTTATCTTAAAAAAGTGTTGTGTTAGCATAAAATAAATTTTAGTTTAAGTATCCTAATTTTTTATACAATAAATTTAAATTACAGTGAGGTTATTTAATTCAAAATTTTCTAGTTAAATTTACATAAAATTTTTAATTAATTGATATAATAAATATTATTGTTGAGTTGTCAACATTAAATGCAACCTTTAATTTTATGTCTTAATATTTAAATTAAATAAATCTAATAAATAAAATATTTGAGTTTCTATTTAAGTAAAATTTAAGATAAAAGGCCTCACCCTCCCCTTTAAATTTAGGTTATTAGTGACGCGCGCGCGTGTGTATATATATATATATATTTCAAAATGTAAGTTTACCTTTTTGACATCCCAATATACAACGATACACTATTTCTACATTTTCAATATTGATGATATTATGCAATCAGTCTATCTTTGACGTTAAGAAAAAGAAGATTCCATTGATCGTTCTCTGTATAAAATTTTTCAATTAATACTTCCCATCCCTCCATATATTCAACCTTCTTTTTTTGAAAAAAAAAACAGAGACTTCAATTCAAGACCCTATTATTGAATAGTGGAAGTATTATTTTGTTGACCAAATAAAAGAACAACCCACTTGCAGGTTTTGGAAGACCTTGGATTATGTAAAATTTGTAAGGCGTGAAATTTTCTTTTGACTTTTTCTACTAAGGGCATGACCCAGCACTATGCACACGTAATGGAAACATTTTTTTTAAAAAATATTTGGTTTTATGTTATTTTGCGTTTCTTTTGATTGATTTCGTTGACCATGGACTATCAGATTATTAAAATTATTTTTCCATTTCCATTTTACTATGAATGGCAATGGAATTAATGTATAGGATAATTCTACCATAACATAATTCAAAGTTGATCGAATTTAAAATGATTATTTTACGACAGCAACCTCGCTTTTATAAGTCAAACAATAACTGATTGTAATTAATGCCTCTTTTAATAAATTATAAAATGAAATGTAATAGTAATGGATCATAAAATAAGAGAAGAAATATATATATATATATATATATATATATACGAAATGTCATCGTTTTTTTTTTTGAAGCTTGTGTATGTAAAATAATTTTCCTGTTATTTTTAAGATCAACTGATTAAAATTTTACCTTGTTAATATGGACTATTTTATTAAGTAGAATTTTTTTACGCTCTTTTTGTGGTCAAAATTTAATTTCCATGCAAACAAATCTATTTATGATGGTTTTATGTCGACAATTAATACTAAAAGAAAATTAATAACGATGTGATTAGTAGTTAATAATAATAATAATAATTATGTAGTTTGACTTTGGAGGTATTTTTTAAATTGATTTAATAATTATGCAGTTTGAATTTGGAGGCATTTTTTAAATTGTTATAATAATTGTGCAGTTTGATTTTTGAGGCATTTTTTTAATTTGATTTTTCCTATACCTTATTGATAGAGATGTAGGATCCACGATTGGCCGATTGCCTGGCGTCTACCCTATCTCCAAAGCACTGTATCAAATGACAATTATAGAATTGACAGAATCTACTTATAAGGATTTGATTTGTCCCAATGCCTCGCATTATGACATGCTTTGATCTTATTTGTGAAAAACGAAGGTGGCTCTAGTTTTACATGATTGTCCATTGTAAATTTGTAACTACTGGATGGATATTCACAACATGCGATAACTGTACCACCATCGGGAGTAAATCCGCAATTTTTTTAAGTCAGCTGATGATAACAAAAATTTAATATAACAATTTTATAATATTTATCTCAAATTTAAACTATTAAATTTTTTTTTATTAAAACGTTTAAAAGATTCTATTGTAAATTTTATTTGAATTGTTCCTTAATATACAATCACATCTAAATATTTATTTTCGATTAAATAAATTAAAATTTTTTACGTATAAAAAAAATAAATAAATATGCTCTCTTTCAAATTGATTATGGCTTCAATAATCTACAAGTTATAGTTGACCTAGACACTTTGATTATAAAAAAAATAAAAATAAAAAATCTACAAGCTGTAATGATCTTTTCTTAGATTAATATGCCATCGGATTATCATAAATTAAAAGATGGAGACCTGGATGTATCCATGACTAATTTTCAGACTCTGTAAGTACACTTTTGAGTCCCTAGTTACAAATAGAAACAACCAATAGATATACATACGATACTGATATACAATTATACTTAATCATCAATAGTATTGAGTTCCTATTTTTGCATTTTTTTATATAAAAACAGACACTAAACCATTGTCTTTGAAACTCAATTGGGCATGAAATAATAACCAATCTATGCATAGAATCAATGATTACAAGCCTTATCTGAATAAATAAAAATTCATATGAAAATGAAAAACTCAAAGATGCAATTAGTCCTCACTCTCCCCTTTCAGCAATTTTTCAGACGCCAAAATTCACTTTTAAGGTCAAACGTTAAATTACATTATACGAAGGCATGGACCTGGAATCCATCCGAAGCTAAAGAACCCCCAATAAAAACTAGTCGATTACATATTTGACCTTCAAAAGGTTTGCCAAGTACTATTGAACGGTTATAGAAATGAAAACGATAAGGATTACCCAACTCCAAAGGGGAAGTATCATCTAAAAAAGATCAAGATCGCATTGCTAATGTTTGATTGATGAATGCCAAATCATGAACTACTGATAAAGTTCATAACACCAATTGGAAAAGAATGATAAATTAAATTTTATTATTGATTTTTCTTAAGACCCTCTCTTCTTTTGTTACCATGCGACTGCAACAAGTCTGTAACATTAGTAGAGTCAGGAACATTTTCACAAGGAGATTCCGCCACAGTGATATCATTGGAGTATTTTTTGATCCTCAAAGAAATAAGAATGCTTGATACAATGCCAAGTAGGGGCAAGAGGTAAGACCAAACCTGAGATTTCTGAGAACCAGACGCTGAAGCAACAGCAGCACCAGCAAGACTGCCGATGGATGTGTTCTGTAAGATCATTGGCAAGCAGCCGATAACTGTTGGGAGCAAAAAATCCACTATAAACCCAACATTCATGGCTGCTAAGGCATAGTTTATGACATACGAGGGCATGGGTGAAAAGCGTGCAAGGAGAACAAACTTCCATCCATCTTTTTCAACTCCTCTGGATAGGACGTGGAAGTATTTGTTCCTCTGAGTCCACTCCATTGCTGAATTTGATCTCCTGAAAACTAACCTGAACATATCCACAATATCAAAATGATTGTCACAAGTAATTAGCAAATCTAGGAAGATGCTGGGGAAGCAGCACGTGGAAAATTCTGAGAGAAGTCTGTATGCACCATCAGGATATATGAATTTTAGTAGGAACAAAAATAAAAAACTTCAGTAAAGTCGCAGTTAGATTGTTTCTGTTTCCTAGATCAAACTGGCCTTATCTTGTAAACTTATTGTGTACTTGGATTGCGCCATATTTTCATCCTCTTCACAAATTCATGAATTCACTTTCAAAAGAGAAAAAAAGAAAAATCAAACACAACTAGATGAAACTAGCTTTACTAAACAGAAAATCATATTATTGAAAGCATTCCCTTATCTGATGCGCTCCAAGGGAAGCTCTACTATTATCCAGTAACTGAATGTATATCTTAGCTTTTGTAATGGCAGTTATGAGATGGTGGCCCCATTTGCAAAGCAAGAATATCATGGTGTACCAGACTGCTAAACCTTATGTACTGTACAGGTGGCTTCAAAATAAATAGATTTCAATTTTGCCATGGGATGAAAAAATGAAGAAAAAAAATGATTAATGACACTCTTTCTGGAAGAAAAAACAAAGAGAATCTAGGAGAAATTGTGCAATTTCTTGACTTCTACTTAATTGCATGGAAACAGACAAGGAAAATATTCATTCACGTTCACATCTGATTTTTCCAGCAATTGGTGAAGTTCTTTGATGATGGTAAGGAATCTAGTAGGTACAGAAATGGTCCAAGTTAATTATTTTATTATTTGTGAAAGATGAGAGTAATATAGCCGAAGACTCTCTTCTTATTTGACACATAGTAAACAAAGTTACCCCACATGAAGATTTTCTTAAGAGCTGGCATTTAATCTAACTTTTATTGGAGAAAGAAGAGGACAAAGGGACTCCACACTACCAGTTCATTTTGGGGGTAAAATAATTCAGTTAAATAGGACAATCTTCAGATTCAGTTCCAGTTACCAACCCAAGCAAGTGAGCAAAGTGGAGTTGTCAGTCATTACCAAGGTGTATTCAAAGAGTTATAGTGGTTCTCAATGATTAATTGACCATCACTTGAGATGGTGCATGGATAGATCCCTCTTTATCTCTTAACTTATGTTCCAAGAATGGCCAAGTCTGCAACCGTGGAACCAGTGCTATCGGGTAGCGAAACAATTAGCAAGGAAATCCTATGGAAAACCGAGGACACACAAGCAAAATGAAAAAGGATTTATGAATTCAAGCACACATAAAGGGAGTTGGTAATAAGAGATGCAATGTACTCAAAGTTGCAGTTTACAAGCAATGAGTTATGCCTATGAGTAAGAATTTAAGTTATCTACCAAGTATTATCTATCTTGCTAAATTCTGCGATGAATTTCTGCAGTGACTCATAAGTTAGATTTGTCCATTGATTTGCACATCAATAAAGAGGTGATAATTCCAATACCACAAACACTAAAGGATTGAAAGAAGACAAGTGAGATTTTGATCCCATGGCAGGGAGTTGTCCTTATTGATGCAATTTGGGAAGATTGGGAGCCAACCAGCGGTAAATTTAAGGGGAACAAGGTTTTTTCACTCCAGAATCAGATTAAGTTTTTACAGCTTTAAATAAAATCTTGTTACATTTTCTGTGTGGATATTGTTTCTATTTTGGCCTGGTTTAACAACATGGAAATGTGGTGAGCCCATCTATTTAGTTGGCTTTCCTATCTTTTATGGGAGGCACATTGTACTAAGTCTATTAGAGCCATATTGAGAAGAATGGCATGGATTGTTATACCTATGTGCTTCTATTAACATAGGCAGTTTAGGTTCTCCAGTAACCAAGTGGATCTCTTTTCCATTTTATCATGTTGGTAAACCCAAGACAGAAAATCCACAGTTTTCATCCCTTGGCGGCCTAGATCTTCATGGCTCAGTGCATCATGTTCATGTTGTCAGCACTAATATCAGTCTAGGAGTGAGGGGAACGTGGAAAGCTGATCATTTAGCCAATTTGGACCGTGCTCAAGATTCTATGACATGGTGGGATTCACCATAAGTTTTCTTTATTCTGTGTATTTTTCTCTTTACATGATACGTGGAACCTTCCCAAATATTGCTTTGGTTAATATGTTTATCCCTCTTTGCTTTGCATATATTTTTTTAACCTTTTCCTCTTCTTATGTAGGTTATCACAAATATTTAAGGGTGACAATGAATTCGCTCACTTGGCCCAGAGAAATTCCTTATTTTCACTAAGGGGAAAATAAATTTCTCACCAAGTTCATGCACACATGATTCTTGTACTCTTACCTACTGAAATCAAATCATGCATTATGAAATGATTCACCTATTACTAAGAAATAGGCAGCATACAACGTAGAATACAGCTGAGCAATTATCTTATCCACAGAATGATTCGTGCAGAAACTATTAATCCCCACCAAGCAGAAATTAGTCTATGATCAATTAGTAATTGGCCGTTATTACTAAAGCAACAGAATGATATTGATTCATTTCGAAGATTCATGTGTATTATTGTATCCTATTGCGAATCATCATCATCGTGAATAAATAAAAAGATAAAAATAATTAAACGTCAGATAAAAAGAGAAGTACCTGCCGATCCAAAAGGAGAGTGAAGCTCCCAGAAGCTTAGCGGAAAAGACACAAAGCACAGCATGGAAGAAGCCGAATAGAAGAGAAGAGGCTGCCTCGAAGAAGACAGCATAAGGCAAACAGAGTGCGATCGTAAGAGTGTGAACTCCAACAAAAGCCGGCATCGCCCAAATGCCCAAACGATCTGACCATTCTCCTAAAACTTTAATACCGGCGTCTTTGTCCCACACATAATGCTTGCTTAATTCCCTTACAATCCCTATTATAGCCACTACCAATCCTATTTTCCACCATTTTCCTATTGTCATTTTTTCTGTTCTTTCTATTCTGGATATGGCAAGTCAAATGCAAGGTTTATCCGATACTGATTTGGTTTGTGCCACAGCTCGAGTTCTCGAACACTTCGGCTGCACGGAAAACTCCGGGATCGTAGCGGTTGTATCTGCCGACTACAGATTCTTGGCCCATTATGAAAATGGGCCACAAATCACGGTTAAGCTGTTGCAGCTCCAGTGTCATACATAATGCTTTTGTCTCGGTTTATTTATTTATTTATTTTTTACGGTTAAACTTGTAGAAGGAATAGTAAAATTCTTTTTACCACTCTTATTAAAGCAAAAAAGTTAAAGAAGTTGATTTTTTCTCCCATTGATTTTAGAGAATTTTGTATGAGATAAAGTGAATCTTTCCTGTGTAAAAGCTTAAAATAAAAAAATTGCTTCGTCCAATTCTCACTATTATTTGTTTAATGAATTTTAATTTTTTTAAAATTTTAGAAAAGAAAGACAAATATTAAATTAAAATTTTAACTAAATTTTATTTATATAAATTATTAAAATTTTGGCATTAAATTAAAAAAAAATAAACAAATGACGGTATGAGCTATAATATTCAAACTTCGTATGATAAAACCACCAAAAAACCAAGACCATGCTGACTGGTTATTATATTCTATTGATAAGTGAAGCTCAAATTGATCATATCCATTTTTTGACCATCAAACTAACAATTTTCATTTCGTCCCGTTGAAATTTCAAAAATCATTTTTTCATCACATTCAACATCTCCATGTGGAGGGAGAGGGAGAAAATGCTACAAAAATAACATATGGTGGTGTTGAGTGGTTGATTTCCATTAAAAATAATTTTAAAAAATAGAAAAAGAAGTGTGATTATAGAGATGGTGAGCAATTGAAACTTTGCTTGATTGGAGTTGAATAGAAAGAAAAACCAGAGAGAAATTAAGACAGGTTTTGTGCATGGAAAAAAAAAGATAATGACAACATAACTATAAGTTGAGCTTTTGTCTTAGTTTAAATTGCATAAAGGTTTTCCGGATTCGACAGAAGTTCAAGTTGAAGTTGAACTGAATAATAATCTCTACTCCTTTCTCCCTTGTGTTGGTGATTTTAATATAATCTAACCAAACAACCGACTTCACTTTAATTCCAGAGCAAATAAATTATGGCATATCATATGGTGATCTCCTGTTCTTCAGTGGTTTACTAGCCAATTGAAGTTGAATAAGTCGTCTTCAAACCCTTTAACAGACACACGACGTCGTACATTACTGTCTTCTAGATCCTACAAAACACGTGCGGTACTTGGTCAAAAGTCAAATATTGTTGTTAAATCAACCAATCAAATCAAAACATCGTGATTAGAAAACCCAAACCAAACTGATGTTGCCTTCGCGATTGCGAAAAATGAAAAAATAAAAAATAAAAAATTTGGCTTACCGGATAGATGGGACGACCAAAACGGAACCATCCAATAGAACGAGAGCATAAATTACATCCCACCTAATTTTACCCAATTTTTTTAAAAATATTTTTTTGTGGTTCATTCATTCAATAATCTAATTAAATATAAAGAAATTGCATGTGTTTCAGACTTATATTTATAAAAGAACTAAATAGTAAATATTTTGTATATGGAAACTAATTATGATTACAGAAAATAATTTAGTTATTGATTCGTAATAAAATAACTCCATAAATCTATTAAAACAACTCGGATAATCTTTAACCTTAGATTAAATAATCTAATATTTACGGTCAAATTAAAAATTTAATATTTTAAAGATAATTTCTTGATTCAATGAATATTAAAGACCGTAAACTATAAATGCACGAATTTCTTGATACAATGAATATTAAAGACCGTAAACTATAAATGCACGAATTTCTTGATACAATGAATATTAAAGACCATATACTATAAATGCACGAAATATAATAACATGTTAGAAAGGTTTCATGAAGTTGGCTTTCATCATTGTCTATAAATTTGTGAGTCGTAAAACTATACGGTCATGGTCAATGGTCCAAAATTACCCACTGCCCAAAAACCCTAGGTTAAGTTAACCCTATTGGAAAATACAAATAAATAATTTTTAGATTCTTTGAAATCGGAATTTCTAACATATGAATCAAAGGATAAAGTTTTCGAGTGGAGTGAAATCTATCGACCAATCAAAATCTAACTTTGTTAAATTAACAAAATAAGAATGGTTTATATAATTCATTTATGGCGTACGCTATGTGATGCCGGTGATTGCAATACAAAATCATTCATTGGGAATTGTATTTTATGTTGATGTCACACTTTCCTCCGACCATGCAACTTTTGAAGGAGAAATTATTTCATCACAAAAGAGAGATTCTTTTGTTCTATTACTACCTGAACATAGAAATTCGATCTTAATTTCTTACAAAATCAATACATATAATTTAATTACGAAAATTTAAAGTTCATTTATTTTTTCTTCTGTTTTGGTTACATTTATAATATACCTAATTACATTATATCATGCCAATATATAGTTGATATCCTTCTTCTTATCAAAGATGACAATGTATGTTAATAATATTCTTATTTCAAGAAGATGAATTTTATCATTATTATTATTTCTAATTTAATTTGTTAGTTTAAAAGTTATTGTTTTTGTCATTTTATTTAATTATTTATTTTAGTGTTGAGTTATATTAAACTTAATTTTATTATTATTTTTATTTTAATTTTAATTTGTTATTTACTTAAGTTATATATTAAATTTAATTTTTGTATTAGGAAGTTAGAACTAAATTTAATTTTTTGCATTAGAAAGTTAAAAACTTAGAATTCAAATAGAAAAAATAACACATCATTCGTCACAAGAATCCCATAGATTTTTTTATGATATAGATGACCCAATAGTATCCTCATTCAAAGAACAATCTTTCCATAGTATGATAAATCTAGCAGAAACAACAACTGCTGGTAGTAGTCAAAGTAGATAACCTAGGTTCAAGGTGTAAAATTTTTTTGAAAAGAATATCGAGTTTGGTAAAGTTTGATATAAACTTTGTGGTGCGATGTATTCGCATAAAAAAGGGGATAGGTTAGGCACCCTTAAAAGACATATAAATAAAAAATATTTAGAACAGGTAGAAAATTTACAAAGACAAACACAAATCAAAACAACTGGTGGGATAGTAGGTGGTATTTTTCGATTTGATCTTACTGTATCGAGAGATGTAGTATGTCAATAGTTGATTGTGGATGATCAATCATTTATACAAAGTGAATCTCCGCATTTTGTAGAGATGATGCAACAACATCAATCTACTTTTAAAAAAATACCTAAGATCATAACACGAACACATGTACTTTAATAATTTGAAGAGATGAAACAAACTTTAATCGTTATTTTAGAATCAAGTAACTGTATATTTTTGTTGACATCTGATAATTGGAGAGGTGTCAATGATTTGTATTATATTTGTGTTACTTGTAATTGGATTGACAAGGACTGACGATTAAACACAAAAATCATAGTATTTAGACCTTTTGAATTTTCACATAACGCTAAGGCTATTGCAAAGGTTATTAAGAGTGTTACAAGAGAGTTTAGAATTGCAGATAAAATCCTTTACATTTCATTTGATAATACAACTAATAATACAACAGTCATTCCTCTTTTAAAAGATGCATTAAACCCATACCTGGAGAGAAGATTTTTTCATAATAGGTGTGCTTGTCACATATTGAACTTATGTGTAAAGATGGGTACGAAATGATGAAACCAACGATCGAAGCTATTAGGAGTGTTATTCTTCACTTAAGATTGGCTTCAGTTAAGGTCCAATCATTTAGGAAATTGTGCCATCAACACGAGTTGAGGGCCAAAAAATTGATATTAAACATGCCCACAAGGTAGAATTCCACCTACAAAATGCTTAAAAATGTTTGACCTTATCGAATTCTAATTATAGAATTTTGGAATACGGAAATGAGCGACTATGAATTAACCGAAGAGTATTTTCAAACTGCAGAAATTATCTCACAATTCTTATCAACACTTAAAGAAGCCACAGAACTTTTATCTGGGTAATATTATCCAACAACGCATCACGTAATTTTCACATTATATAGCGTTGCATATATATTTAAACAATACATAGAATATCCCATTTTTTCTATAGTCATGTCAGTCATGGTAGAAAAAATTAGAAAATATTACGATAACATGCCACTTTTATATTGCATTGTATTATGTCTAAACCCTAGGATGAAGGTTTCTGGTTATTAAACCCTTATAGAATAGTTTTTTATATTTTTATATCGAAATGATTCTAACCATTTGAGTCGCGAAATTGAAAGACGAATCATTCAGTGTAAAATAAAATTTATCATATACTCTTATAGATATTTTTCACTTGTATGAGATTGAGTCTTTTGCAGGTAATACTTCTATTTCTATAGGTCGAGAGGGTTCTTCTTCCTCCTCCTCAGCGTAATTATTTTCAACAGCAATTTTAATCCATACACGGAAGTCAGCAAGAGACCAAAAAGAGCATTATTGTCATTCAACGAACTTTTATACTATAATTAAGGTCCGACTATTGAACCAGAAGAAAATTTCAATATCTTAAACTGGTGGAAGAAAAATTACAAGCTATGTCATATTTTAGAAAGAGTGACAAAAGGTTTTCTCACACCATCAGTGTCAGCAGTTTCATCAGAAAGTGCATCCAGTTTGAGCGGTTGAACGTTGGATACACGTAGAAGTATAATGGCTCCAAAGGTACTAGAGATGCGTATATGTTATAAATGTTGGATCTGTTGACTTTGTTTTTGATGATGAACAAATTATTTTATTAATAAATAAATGATTTGTTTGATTAATTTGTTTGAGTA
>JAVXUL010000009.1:7286018-7302673 GCA_035590515.1 Trichilia minutiflora | reverse complement strand
GTGGTATGATTTGGAAGTGTTTTTAATTCAGAACAGATTTTTATGAATGCCTTACAGATTTACAGGGGGTATTCTGTGTGATCGAGTACACCCTGGAGGTCTGTGGCGTCTGTCACAGGTGAGCCCCACAGTTTGGGGTGTGACAATTTACTTCAGGCAACGAAATTTAATTGTCGCTAAAAGTTCTTTTGGCGACGATAAGTGTGTCGTGACCAAAAGTAATTATTTTTAATTATTTACTTCTAACGACGAAATTGAATCATCGCTTAAAGTTCTTTTGGTGACGACATATTGTGTCGTTGTGAAAAGTTCTTTTAGAGACGACATATTTTATCGTCGCTAAAAGTTCTTTTGGCGACAACACACTTTGTCGTCGCTAAAAGTTCTTTTGGTGACGACATATTTTATTGTCACGAAAAGTAATTATTTTTAAAATTTTTAATTATTTACTTCTAATGACGAAATTGAGTTGTCGTTAAAAGTTCTTTTGACAACGACACATTATGTTCTCGTCAAAAGAAAATATTTTTAAATTTTTTTAATTATTTACTTTTAGCGACATATTTTTGTTGTTACCAAAAAAACTTTTAGCGATGATAAAATTTGTTGTCGTCAAAAATAATTATTTTTAATTATTTACTTTTAACGACGAAATTTCGTTATCACTAAAATGACTTTTGACGACGATAATAGATGTCGGTGCTAAAAAGAATTTATAATATATTATTTTCATTTATTGAGTATTAGCGATGATTATTGTCATCGCGAAAAATATGATTTTATTTTTTTTGACTTTTCTTCTGGCAACGACGACACGCTAAAATTTTGTTTTAGCGATAAAATATGTATTGTCATTAAAAATGACATCGTTATGATTATATTTTCTTGTAGTATGTGTCATTAAAAATAGTGCTGTTATAACTATATTTTCTTTTGTATATTATTTTTATAAATATAATATCGCTATTTTTTATAATACCCTTATCATCTCTGATAAAAATAATGACCACTTATATTTTTAACATAATCAATTACTTGATTGACTATGGGCTATCGGATCATTAGAATTATTTTTCCTGTTTTACCATGAATGGAGTTAATGTATATGATAATTCTTCCAAAACATAATTCAAATTTGATAGAATTTAAAATGATTGTTGTCCGATATTGACCCAGAAGAAAACAGCCATCAAATTTAATTTATAACAGCTTTTATAAATAAGTCAAACAATAAATGAAAACATTTGAAAAGATTAGAAACGTTTTCTCATAATTGATTTGTTAGCATATTTAATCTAAGATTCTTAGAATTTACAAATGTTGTAAAATCAATGAATGTACTACAAACACAAATATATAAGAATTCTCATTCTTCTATGAACTGTGTACAAATTAAGTGTGTCTTTTAATAGATTTTCAATTATAAATAAGAAGAAAATAAATTATAAAATGAGATGTAGTAGTAGTGGACCATAAAATAAGTTTGCTGTTACTTTTAAGATCAACTGATTAATAATTTATGGTGGCAATATGGTTCTACTTCTGCTTTGTCCATTGGGGCTATTGGTTATTGACTAGACAATAACAATTGTGCCATCGTTTAGATATATTCTACGGGCTAAAACAAATTTTTAAATAGTAAAGCTCTTTTAGCTTTTCGATAATTTAAAAAAGTTGTTTTCCTTACACTATACGAAAGAAGGGTTTCTGATGTATAAAGGGAACCCTCTTCGTTTAAGAACTATAGAGATAATAAAACTCACAATTTATTTATCTATTTATATTTATTATTTTATTTTTAATATCTAAAAAAAAAAAATGAAAAACGTGATCGAGAATGTTAGAATAGCAAGAGCCATTTCAATATAAATAATTTACCATCTCCTATAAATCGCTTATTGCTTCAATCAATTTACAAGGTGTAACAATATTTTCTATGATTAATATACCGTCTGATTATCATAAATTAAAAGATCAAGACCTGGGATGTATCCATGATTGATTTTCAAACTCAATGGGGACACTTTGAGTTCCTAGCTACAAATGGAAACAACCTATATACATACAATACTAAAAATATAATTATACTTAATTCAACAATAGTACTGAGTTCCGGTTAAAATTTTTTTTTTCCATAAAAAAAAAGACACACAAAAACCACCGTCTTTGAGCTCCAATTGAACATGAAATAACCAATGTATGCATAGAATCAACGATCAGAAGCTTGTCTGAATAAATAAAGATTCATATGAAAAGATCAAAGATGCAATTAGTCCTTGCTATCCACTTTCAGCAATTTTTCAGGCACAAAAATTCATTTTTGTGGTCAAATTTTAAATTACATTATTCAAAGGCATGAACCTGGAGTCTATCCAAAGAGCAAGAATCCGTAACAAAAACTTGTTGATTACATATTTGACCTTTTGCCAAGTATCATTGAATGGTTATAGAAACGAAGACGATAAGAATCAAGCATTAGCAATGCAATGTTTTTCAGACACCAAAATCATTGCATTGCTAATGCTTGATTCTTGAATTCCAAATCAAGACCTACGGCATATTACCAATTGGAAAAGAATGTTAAAATTAAAATTTATTATTGACTTTCCTAAGACCCTCTCTTCCTTTGTTACCATGGGACTGCGATGAGCCTATAACATTAGTAGTGTCAGGAACATTTTCACTTGGAGGAGATTCAGCCACAGTGCTATCACTGGAGTATTTATTGATCCTCAAGGAAATAAGAATGCTTGATACAATGCCAAGTAGGGCGAGAGGTAAGACAAAACCTAAGACTTCTGAGAACCAGAGGACGAAGTAACGACAGCACCACCAAGACTGCCAATGGATGTGGTCTGTAATATCAGTGGCAAGCAGCCAATAACCGTGGGGAGCAGAAAATCCACTATAAACCCAACATTTGTGGCTGCTACGGCATAGTTTATGACATACGAGGGCATGGGTGAAAAGTGTGCAAGGAGAACAAACTTCCATCCATCTTTTTGAACTCCTCTGGAAAGGATATGGAGGTATTTGTTCCTCTCAGCCCACTCTATTGCTGAATTTGAGCTCATGAAAACTAACCTGAACATATTCAACAATGTCAAAATGATTTTGAAGTAATTAGTAAATCTTGGGGGATGCTGGGGAAGTACCAAATGGAAAATTCTGAGAGAAGTCTGTAGGCACTATCAGGATATATGAATTTAGTAGGAACAAAAATAAGAAACTTCAGTAAAAGTTGCAATTGGATTGTTTCTGTTTCCTACATCAAATTGGCCTTATCTGGTAGACTTATTGAATACTTGAATTGCACCATATTTTCATCCTCTTCATAAATCCAAGAATTCACTTTGAAAAGAGGAAAAAAAAAAAGAAAGAAAAATCAATCACAACCAGATGAAAACAGCTTTACCAAAAACAGAAAATTATACTATTGAAAACGTTCCCTTATCTGATGCGCTCCAATGGAAGCACTATTATCCAGTGACTGAATGGATATTTTAGCCCTTGTCAAGGCAGTTATGAGATGGTGGCCCCATTTGTGAGGCAAGAAGACCATGTTGTACCCGAAGGCTAAACCTTATGCACTGTAAAGGTGGCTTCAAAATCAATAGGGTACAAATTTGCCGTGAAATAGAAAAAGAGAAAAAATTGATTGATTACACCCTTTCTGGGAAAGAAAAGAAAGAGAATATAGGAGAAATTATGCAATTCTTGACCTCTACGTAATTGCATTGAAGTAGGGAAGGAAAATACCCATTCACATTCATATCTGATTTTTCCAGCAATTGGTGAAGTTCTTTGAAGGGAAGGGTAATTGGAAGGTCCACATATGGTCCAGCTAATATTTTATTATTTTTGAAAGAAGAGAGCTCTTTTATCTCTACAGTTGTAGATAGCTTATGAGAATATATGCATTTCGTTATGACTTCTTGTCCATACCATACAACATTTTTGAGGTTGCTCGCGTTTTCTTCAACCATATTTTTATTGCACTATATTCTTCAGTGTACTGTCAAACAAAAGGACTTAAAGCTACCTGTTCATTTTGGGGGGGTGGAATACTTGAGTTAAACAGAACAACCTTCAGTTTCAGTTCCAGTTACCAGCCCAAACAAGTGAGCAAAGTGGAGTTGTCAGTCATTATCAATTTATCAAGGGAAAATTCAAAGTGTTATAGTGGTTTTGACTAAGAATTAGGCTAAATGGTCAACTTGGCAGAACGTTGTTATGATACTAGCAACTAGGATGAGATGATTAATTGACCCCAACTTGAGGCGTTGCATGGATAGATCCCTCCTTATCTCCTAGCTTACGTTCCAAGAATGGCCAAGTTTGCAATCGTGGAACAACTGATATCGGGTAGAGAAGAAATTAGCAAGGAAATCCTTGGGAAGACCAAGGACACACAAGCAAAAATGAAAAGGATTTATGAATTCAATCACACACAAAGGGAGTTTTTAACAAGAGATACGATGTACTCAAAGTTGCAGTTTACAAGCAACGACCTATGCCTATGAGTAAGAATTTAAGTTATCTACGAGGTATTGTCTATCTTTCAAGATTCTGTGATGAGTTTCTGCATGACTCATAAGACTTGTTAATTGTTTTGCACATCAATAAAGAGGAGATCATTCCAATACCACAAACTGTAAAGGGTTGAAAGAAGATGCGTGCCATTTTGAACCGTTGGCAGGGTTTTTTCCTTATTGATGCAATTTGGGAAGATTTGCAGCTAATCAATGGAAAAATTTAAGGGGAAGAGTTTTTTTTTTCACTCCGGAGTCAGATTAAGCTTTTAGAACTTTGAATAAAATCTTGTTACATTTTCTGTGTGGATATTATTTCTTTTTTTGCCTGGTTTAAGAGCATGGAAACGTTGTGAGTCCATCTATTTGGTTAGGATTTCCTAGGAAATGTGGTGAGTTCATCCAGTTGGTTCGGTTTCCTATCTTTTCTAGAAGGCACATTGTACTAAGTCTATTAGAGCCATATTGAGAAGAATGAAGTTGGATTAGTTCACATAAATACTTGTATTAAAATAGGTAGTTTAGGTTCTCCTCTAACCAAGTGGATCTCTTTTTCCATTTTTTCATGTTGGTAAACCCAAGACACATAATCCACAGTTTCATCCTTTGGCAGCTTCGGTCTTCATGGTGCAGTGCATCATGTTCATCTTGTCAGCACTAATATCAGCAGAGTAAGAGGAACATGGAAAGCTGATCATTTAGCCAACACGGACGGCTCTCAAGATTCTATGGCGTGGTGGGGTTCCATAAGTAAAGATTCAAAGTATTATTTACATGATACCTGGAACCTTCCTAAATATTACTTTGGTTAATATGTTTATCCCTCTTTGCTTTTTGTTTTTTTTTTAAAAACTTTTTCCTCTTTTTATGTAGGTTCTCACCAATATTTAAGGGTCACAAGGAATTCACTCATTTGGCCCAGAGAAATTCCTTATTTTTACAAGAGGGAGAAGAAATTTCTCACCAAATTCATGCATACACGATGCTTGTACTCTTACCTACTAAAATCAAATAAACAAAATTACATCATCCACATGCATTATGAAATGATTCACCTAATACTCAGAAAGAGACAGCATACAACATACAATACAATACAGCAAAGCAATTATCTTATGCACAGACAATGATTCATGCCGGATTTTCCTTTATTAATAATGAAACAGAATAATATTGATTCAGTTTGACGAATTCATGTGTATTCTTTCATCCTATTGTGAATCATCATCATTGGGAACAAATAAAAAGATAAAAATAATTAGAAGTAAGATAAAAAGAGAAGCACCTGCCGCTCCAAAAAGAGAGTGAAGCTCAAAGAACCTTAGCGGAAAAGACACAGAGCACAGCGTGGAAGAACCCGAATAGAAGAGAAGAGGCTGCCTCTAAGAGGCAAACAGAGTGCAATAGTAAGAGTGTGAACTCCAACAGAAGCTGGCATGGCCCGAATACCCAAACGATCCGACCATTCTCGCAAAACTTTAATATTCGCTTCTTTGTCCGACCCCGTAATGCTTGCTTAATTCCCTCAACTATTTTCCACCATTTTCCTCTTGCCACTTTTTCTCTTCTTTCTTTTCCGGCTATGGCAAATCAAATTTCAATTTTATACGATACTGTTCTGGTTTGTGTCACGACTTAGAGTCGGGCATTTCTCGAACCTTTCGGCTGCACGGACAACTCTCGGACCGCAGCAGTTGTATCTGCCAACTAGAGATACTTGGGCCATTAACAAATGGGCCACAAATGTCTATTATGCTGTTGCAGCTTCAGTGTTATGCTTAATGCTTTTGTCTTATTTTATGAAATAAATTTTTTCCTTCTTGGTTTCTTATAATTAGTTGAAACCAAGGAATCAATTTTTCTCATATTAATTTTATTATTGTTATTATTATTATCATCTTGTATGGGATAAAGTGAATCTTTCCTGTGTAAGAAATTAAAAAAAAAATTTTTTGACCGAATTTTCACTACTGTTCAACTATGTATTTAATGAATTTTAATTTTTATATAAAAAATAAATAGTAAGTTAAAAATTTTTACTAAATTTTATTTATATAAATTATTAAAAAATTGATGTTAAGTTTTAAAAGAAATAAATGACTCTTGTAAGTTATATTCATTTTTCGTAAGATAAAAAAAATTAAAAAATTAAGAGTATATTGATTAGTTATTATCTTAAATAATGTTATTTATCTTAAAATTTTCACTGTAAAATATATTTTAAATGAGATGACAAATTAATTAGCATACAAGTTAAAAAATAAAATAAATAATATTACTCTATTATATTCAATTAATATGTGAAGTTCACATTTAGCTTAATAAATTTTTTACCATAAAACTTCCAATTTTCATTTCATCTACTAAAATTTTCAAGATCATTCTTTTATTACATTTAACATCTCTGGTTGGAGGAATAGGGAGAAAATACTGTTGATACAAGAAATTGGTGTCGTTTTTAACTTTGAGCACCAGCTGATCTTCTCTTCTCATCCTTAACTTGAGACTGCAAAACACTGAACACCTCAGAGGTAAATCCAGTTTCTCGATAAAAACCATCTGATACTTAAGTTAGAGAGGATTTTACTCAGGGTATAAGAGAGGTGTGCATGTAAAACATAGAAGTATGAAAACAAGAAAAGCATAGAACGTTCTATTCTCTGAGAATTATATAGAACGTAACTGAAAAAGTGTGTGAGAATCTCTTGGAATGAGTTAGAATGCGAGAATGTACCTCCCTTGATTTTTGGATGCTGTATATTGGAAACCTAGGAGTTCGTACCTTCGGACACGTGTTGTTACATGGCTGACGTGTCCAGGACAATCTGCTACAAAAGTCAGTGGGCGTGAAAAACTATGATACTTTTCCTACCACGTCAATCCCGAGACTTCGAGTATAGGTCCCTTCGATTGAAGCTTCCAGTTCTCCCGAGAATGAAATCCCCCAGTTCTCGGGAGGCCCTTATACAATGGGCTATGACTCTGATGATGCCAGAATGTAGTGTCGTGGAGATCTGTATACCCCGAGTGCTCGCGAGTCCTTGCCCTTTTATAAAGAACATATCAGTCCGACCCCCCAAGCCCAAAAGGCTTGTCGTTGAAGATTCTGAGCTCGAGTACGAGTTAACCATGAATAACTCGAAGGAGACCTTCTGACCAGTAGCCTCGGACAGAGTGCCGGAGGTGATCTGGCTATCTCCCATATGATGTAGTCGGCTTCTTGGAACGACGTCGTATTAAGGGTTCCACTCGGGGGTAATATGTCTATATGATGGGCATGGATAAGGGTTTGGAGATAGATCTGGACCCGTGGACTGGGCCTTAACAAAATATCCAAACACTACTATAAAAATTATGTAGAGAATATTTATGTTTATCCAACATGTAAAAAAAAAGTATGATAGTTAGATATTCTTAATTGATAAATTAAATTTATAGTATTTAAAAAAATTATTTAATTAAATTATTAGATAAAGTATTAGGCAACATATTTAAAATTTATACTTTCATCTTGATTATGTAGTTGTGTGATTATGGAATTTTCAGGTTTAGTATTTAAGGTTTGTATTTTCTAATAATGCAATACCAAAAAATATTTTTTAAATACTAATTTATGGATCATAATCTAATATATACAAAAAACCTTAGATTAGTGGATAGTTTATACTATTTATTTTTATTCAGTTTATTATAGTATAGAAATAAAATCTGATCTCAACACATGTAAAAGTTCATACTTTAATTAGATCGATTAAGTTCATATTATTTAATTTTATCGGATAATTTAAATTTCAAGCTTAATCTATGATAGTTTTTAATATACAATTTTAAATATATAAACTTATATATTTATTGAATTAAATCCAACAATATCTCACTGGAGTTATATATATTATCTTATCATTGTGTATTAAAATAATCTTATGAGTTCAAAATTTACTATCATTACCGAATACATCCCTAAACAATTCGATTCATCAATCATATCAACAAAAGATTAGATGACCTTTTGTTATATTTAATTATAACGAAACCTATCAATGATTACGTATACTAATATAATCAAGTGATATGGATCAAGTATGGATATATAACATAAAAATTATATGTAATGTGACCTAAATATATCTATTTTTAACTGGTTAACTTTATGAGATCACAATAAATTCAGAATGTAAATTAAAATTCTTTATTATTGTAACATTAAATCTTAATATGTTTATAACTAAAAATCATTTGAAATACAAACTCCCATTAAAAATCATATCCATAAGGGATATAGTACCCATATAAATAATGTGCTCATGAAAGATCTTTGTATGACAATCCCTTAACGAGCAGATATACAATTATGGAGTTTGTCTCAATATACTTAATAAACACTTAATTACTTTGAATCCTCTTTCTAACAATTAAAAACTTGAAGTTTGAATACTTTGACTTCGTTAAATTTCTGTTATTGTTAGAATACAGTAATGTTATTTTATTGTTATACAATATATTTAATGGTTTTTCAAAATTATCAATAGTTTGTAGCCTAATGATAATATTTCATAATCAAATTTCGTTATTGGATACCTTATAATATACTATAAACTCTTGAAAGAAATTATGAGTGTTTCCTTAACACATTTTTAAAGAAATTTCTTTTCTAGCTAGCAAGTAGATGTAGCTTGATGTGAATTTTTTTACTGCATTTGCATCTTTAAAATTAGAATTAAAACTTTATTGATCTCTACTTTATTTATTTTTCTTTATGTGAGAATATACTCTTTTGTTCTTTCTAAATATTGTATAACCTATTTTGTTGCTACTTAACGATCCAATTCATAATCTTTTAAGTATTTGGTTAGAGTACTTTTCGAATGATCCAATCTAAAATCCTTGGAATAATTACCTAAGATATTTTTCTTATGATCTAAATTAAAACCCTTAAGTACTTTTTTAGCATCTTAACAATATATACAAAATCTAGACGTGTATGTGCTTAAGTATACATTAGACTCTTCTTTACCACTAATGTATAAATAATTTTTTATATCTTTTTTTTATCTTAAACTTATTCTTAGGGTCTTTAATTGGACTAAACTTCTCTTTTTTAGTGATAAGGGTGTTACTTGATTTATAATCTTTGACTTTTATAATATAGATCTTTTTGATAATCCAAATATACAGCAATCTCTATGTTTTTATGAAATATGTTGTCTTTGCTATACAATTGACCCTGATACCATTGCCAAATGAAAGTTCGTCCTTTTACCTCTTCAATGGGATTGATTACAATTGTTAATACCGTTGATTTCTTAACTTTTGAGCATAAATTTTTCGCAAAAAATAGTCGTTGTTAGCATACATTTCATTCATATTTTTCTTATTTATTTTCTTAAATTCATTGTGATGAATTGTGCTTAATGGATGGATTTTATCTAGTTTGTGTTTTTGTGATATTAAACAGACTAATGAAGAAAAGAAGTTGAAAAAGATGAAGTTTGATGATTTTAGAATTGAAGAAAAATTCTTCCAGGAAAGCAGAATACACAGCCTCTATTTTGATAAGTTATGAGACAAGCCTTGGGCACGACTAAGGCTATAATGCGAAAAAATTTTAGATTACGGGATTTTACGAGTTTTATGAGACAGCTCAGGTTTGGCCTTATTTTGGTGCTTTAAACTTCGTTTTCTAGGAAAAGAAGTTGTCTAGGAGGTCTAGGAAATCTAGAAAACCTAAAAACTAGGAGATTCTGATTTATAAAGGAAGAAAACAATCTTTCAAAGGGGGATTTCAGATCTGAAAAGGGAGAGCAGAGGAGAATGAAGAACAACAACAACAAAATTCAAGATTTGTGTTTTCTGTGATTTAGATTATAAACAACTAATTCTTTTTTCTAGTTAAAGGATAATTAAAGATTGGTTTAAGGATTGTGAGATCAATGCTTAACTTTTAATCTTTTATTTGTTTTTAGTATTTATGCAATTCTGTACTTCATATATTTTAATGTTGGTTTGTAGATAATAATAGCTTCTATTACATGATTCAATTAATATTATAGCCATATAGAACTTCATATTTGTAATTTTATGATTTTTTATATTTGTGAAAAAAAGATATTTTCAGAAAATATCTTCGGGTTGCGTAATCTAATTTAAACAAATAGTCGTTTATGTGTTTGTTGATTAGAATCGGGTTTCTCTAATCCTTAATACTATCAACAAATTAAAATTTAAGAACTTCTCTTGGTTTGTTTGTTGGTTAGAGGACAATTATTCTGCTTGACCTAATTGTTCTACAACGTAAAGATGAATTGGTTATGCAGGGTTTACCGATAACTATAACTGGTTTATCAAGATAATAAAAGTATCATAACTTCAATGATCGATCCACTTAAACCAATCTGAAAATTATTCCTTTAACTAGAGCTTCATAAATCTGATTTTCTCCTTTACATTGTTTTTAGCCTTATTGATTTAGTTAATTTTGTTGGTTATTACTTTTTTTTAGTTATAGAAATGTTGATTATTTTCTTGGTTGATTTATTTTCTGGCTTTAGAAGATTAAAATCATCCGTTCTTTATGGAGACGATCCTACTCATCACTATTTATAAATTTATTTTAAGATTGAATTGGTATTTTTATTTTTAATAGATTCGATAATCGATAAGTCGCTTTTAGCATTCTCCAGGCTCTTTACAGAGAGTTAAACTTATGTCCATGTAGCCAATGTTCATAAGATCAATTTGGTGATCTTATTCGAGGTCTAATTCAAGAGGTGGCAGAGATATAAGGACGTGAATCGTGGTTGTGAGTATGAAAAAAATTTTAAATTTGAATCCTGGGTTTTCATTCAATGTTTCATTTATACCATTTTACCATACATTGAATTTATGACTGCACGCAAACACATATAACAAAATTC
The DNA here is from genome assembly GCA_035590515.1 of Trichilia minutiflora. Classification (NCBI taxonomy): domain Eukaryota; kingdom Viridiplantae; phylum Streptophyta; class Magnoliopsida; order Sapindales; family Meliaceae; genus Trichilia; species Trichilia minutiflora. The sequence goes on along the minus strand of JAVXUL010000009.1, from coordinate 7,291,227 downwards.
ATACGAAAAAAAAATTATAACAATTTATATGAAATTTATATAACCATTATCCATATGCACAAATTAACCAAACAACATATATGCATATATCCCAAATTAAATCAAAATAATACATGTATAAACATGTATATCCAACTTTTAATTAAACTATACACAAACATATATTGCATAGAAATTAAAAAAACTATATTTTCTAATAATTCAACATGAGGGTGATTATTATATCACTTCTTATATATTCTTAATTGATGAATTAAATTCATAATATCCTAAAAAATATTCAGTTAAATTATCAAGGTAAAGTGTTAGGGAATAAACATGAAATTCACATTTTAATTATCAATCTTTAATGTTGAATCTACAAAAGTGTGATTATGAAACTTTTAAATTTAGTATTTAGAGTATATATTTTTTAATGATAAAATATTTCTTTAAATATTGACTTAAAAATTATAATGTAATAAATACAAAAAATCTTATATTATTGGGTAACTTATTTTATTAACTTATTATAGTATAGAAATAAAATTTGTTCTTCACACTTGTAAAACTCATATTTTAATTAAATGTATTAAACCTCCATTATTTAATTTGATTAAATTACTTAAATTTTATATTTAACTTATTATAGTTTTTACTATACTATATTAAATATATAAACATATATTTATTGAATTAAATCCAATATTGATTATAAAGATGGTGAGCAGTTCAAACTTTGTTTGATGGGATTAGGATTTAAAAAAAAAGAAGAGAGAAAGACATTAAATAAAGATATTTTTTAAAGTTTAACGGAGAAGACAACTAAGAACGTTTGTTTGTTGAATGAAGAGGTGAAGTGGAAACAGTTTTAAAATCGAAAGCAAGTATTAAGATATATATAATAACAACATAATTTCGTTTGTAGTAAACTACATGTTGAGGTTTTGGTTTAGATTTAAATATATATATTTTTTAATTACTTTAATTGCACAAAGATTCTCCGTATCGAACATAAATTTTTTTTTTTCCTTTCTGATCCAATGTTTTCAAGTGGAAATGAAGAATAATCCTATCTACTCCTTTCTTCCTACAATTCAAGTTTTTAATATAATCATCCAACCAAACAACCAACTTGACTCTCATTTTCTTGCTAATAAATTATGGCATATGAATCACATGTTCAGCTCATGTTCTGTAGTAGTTTCCTATCCGATGGAAGTGGAATAAGTCATTGTCATTCGTCAAGCGCTTTAACAGACACACGACGTCGTACGTTAGTCTTCTAGATCTTACAAAACACGTGCGGTTCTTGGTCAAAAGTCAAAGAAAGTTGTTAAATCAACCAAACAATCTAATCCCATCCCATCCCATCCTCCTCATTTGAAAAATCAAACTGATGTTGCATCCACGTGTTTTTTTTTTCAAAAAATTAGGCTTATGAGATAGAATGGAACCATCCAATAGAATAAGGGCACACATTATAACCCACCTAATTTTTTTCAATTTTTTTAATAATTTTTTATTTTTGAAGGAGAAAGCACGTTCAAACCTATACACTTTGGTTTAAAAGAAAGTTTAATTCTATTAAATTAACAAATATTTTTTATTTTACATGTTTTTTTAATTTTTTGTTGTAAAAATTCAATAATATTTATAAATATCAATTTCGTTACATCGAAAAATATTAAAAATGATAAATAGCAATAAAAATAATATTTTTTAATTTAATAAAACTAAAATATCTTTTTAATCATATCCAAAAACTCTAATGTCCTTTTTTTCTTTTTTAAATATTATTTTTACGATCCATTCATCCAACAATCTAATTAAATATAAAGAAATTGATTGATATCAATGGATCGGATCAGATGAATCGAGAAATTAGTTATGATCAGCGATACCTACCTTTTAATGCTTTTACAAGGACATAGTTATCCATTTAACATTAAATTATGTAAACTAAAATTCTTATGGTCAAATTAAAATTTAATATTGTAAAGTCATTAAAATTGAACATTAAATTACAGAGACATAGTAGGAAGCTTTCTCAAGTTGGCTTTCATCGATGTCTATAATTTTGTGAGTAGTAAAAATATATGATCATGGTCAATGGTCCAAAATTGCTACTCCCCAGAAAAACCCAAAGTTACACTTCTTTGAAAATACAAATAAATAAACATATGAATGAATGAAAGGATAAAGTTTTCGAGTGTAGTGAAATCTATAGGAACCAATCAAAATGTAACTTGGTTAAAATTAAAGAAGTATATTTGAAAATTGCTTTTTCCAATTACATGAAAGTAATTGGTTATGACATAGGAGACTAAGTAATGTGATTGATATGAGTGATTCCAATGCATAAAAAATAATTCATTGAAAAGTGTAATTTAAAAATTTATTATTTTTTCTTCGGTTTTAGTTACATTTATAATATACCTAGGTACATTATATCGTGGCAATCGTTGATCTTCTTCTTGCTATGTGAAGATGTTTTTTATTATTCTTGTTATTATGTGTAAGTTTATTATTATTGTGTTCATATTGCATTACAAATTGAATTAAAACATCTGTTGTAATCGTTTTGAAATTAGGAGTGATGGAAACTCAGTCTTAATTGAAGAGGAATCAAGTTCATATATCGAAGAGACATCAATTCTTGTAAATATACCAAGAAAATTAGACTCCTAATTTTCAAAATTGAAACATAAGATTAAAAATATTTTTTGTGAATATAAATTCACAGTTGATTTCCATCTAAGCTATCTCAAACGATAGAGTCCATTTCTATGTGATTTGATTTAAAATACAGTATTAAGAAAAATCAAAATAATCATGAGATCCTAAAAGCTTGGATGAATTAATGAACATTATTAAAAGCTAAGCGAGGGTGGAGTATTTGGTAAAAAGGAAACAAGTGGAGAAATAGAATCTATGGCCTGACTTTGTATGATGAAATCTCACAACACAACATGAAGTTAGTATCGAAGGAGGGATGAAATTGAAAATTGAAATTCTTTTGGCCTCGGATAAAAAGGATAGGGACGAGAGAGAGAAAAATTTCAGTCAAACCAAAGAGTATTAAATTTTCCGAAAAATAGAAAAAACAGTGTTTCTGTGTCTAGATGCAAGGAAAGCAAAGCCTAAACCCGGTGTCACTCTTTCGCACCCAAACCCAAACCCAAACCCACCATTTTTTCTTATAATAATATACTATAAAATACCATCTCGAATGTTTTCTTTCCCACTATTACATTGTCATCCATCATTTTGAATGAAGATTATGAAGCTTTTAAATCTGCAGATGGTTCCCCGGCGTTTTCATTTTCTTCTAAACCCTATTTCTTGTATGCAACTTCATCATCATCCTGATCAAAGACTCGGAACAATCAAGCTTATAAAATATGATGGGATGGTCATGATCTACGACAGACCCATTCATGTTTCAGAGTTGATGATGGAGTTTCCAAAGCATTTGGTTTGCCGTTCTGATTCCTTTTACATAGGTCAGAAAATCCCAGCTCTTTCTGAAAACGAACAGCTTCAGCTTGGACAAAAGTATTTCCTTCTACCTAATCATTGTTTTCAGTCAGTTTTATCCTTCGTTTCCATCGCCTCTTTTGCAGCATCTTGTAAAGATTCAAGAAATGCATTTTTAAAGAAAATAGCAACTTGCCAACCTTTTGATATACAGAAAAGTCCATCTGGGTGTCTGAGACTACGAGTTTCCGATGACTTTATATCACAACTGACGGAAGAAGGAATCAAAAAAGAGGATGACAAAGAAGAAGATGTTTCAAGTATCAGTAAATCTTCGAAATCTTCAAAATCTAAATCCAAGAGTAAAGTTTGCACTACGCCCCAGTTACAGAAAGATTACACGCAGCTTGTTGGATTACGTCGATGGAAACCGAAGCTGGAGACCGTACAAGAAAAAAAAGAGAAGAGAAAGCTTTCGTCATTTGGGATGAAGAGAAGGAAGAAATTATCTCAGCATAAGATTCAGAAATCAACCACATCAGATCATCATTTACTTCAATTAACAAAAATTCCATCAAAAACGTCATCAAAGATTAGGATTAAGTTAAGAAAATGAAATGGGTGGTGGTATTCAGAAACTTTTTTCTTTCTTTTTTAGTAGTTTCTAATGTAGTTAATTACTTCTGGGTTAATTGATGCTCATGAGCCTCACCAAAACCAGGTTCAGTTTGTACAATCAATTATACAAGTCAATTTTTATTTTTTAGAAGTTAGATGTTCACAATTGTAATTAAATTTCCTAAAGTTAATAAAAATTTTGTTGCAATTTGTCAATGTCCGATTCCATAATGTTGTAAAAGCAAATCCTGAAAATTTGCCCAAGACATGAACAAAAAATAATTAATAATTATCTGTGGACCAATATTTGATTTGAATCCTGTTCAAGCTTTCTTTGTTTGAAATTGAACCATAAGTATCACCGTCTAGAAGTATCAATTGTGTGATTTAAGGATTAAGATGTGATTCAAAATTCTACGTTTGTTTGGCAGCCATTGTTGTTTTTTGGCCTCTGTTAACAAGCTGTTGGTCTTCGTCTTGCGAGAAAGAGTCTGCAAATTTTCTACTAAGAGTTAGGATTGGATTTGGAAACTTCATATAAGGACAAATTAACAGTCAAAAAATGTCGGCAATGCTATTTGGTTACTTCAAATAATTATAAAGAATGAATTGACAGACAACTTGTACTTGGTTGTATACTTGTATTATATGCGTGCGTTTGCTTCAGAGTTACCGTGCGCCGTCAGGCAACCGCCAGTGTTTATATTTTTCTCATGCAGATCAATTGTCAATTATCATGACGGGGAGAAAATGCAGATAACTAGCAACCGGGATTTTTTTATTGGTCTAAAAAATAGGATGGCGTTTACGATTTGAATCGGTTTGAGATAAAATTTTAAATCGATCCAAGCATTACGATTTAAATTTTATACAATTCAAGTCAATCCGACAATATATTACAAATCGCAATCGATGCGGTTTGGATCGATTTGAGCTTGCGGTTTAAACTTCAAAATTAAATTAAAATAATTTATTAATTTGAATTGAATCAAAAAAATAAAATTTTAAACCTTAATTTGCTTTCTAACTTAATTTTAAAATGATAAACCGATTAATTAATCATAAAATATTAAAAAAATAATTAATGTATTATTTTATCATATAATATTAATATTATCATACAATAATATTA
>JAVXUL010000009.1:7266731-7285918 GCA_035590515.1 Trichilia minutiflora | reverse complement strand
ATAAATAAGTATTTTTGGCCTCTTATATGACTTGAACTAATCACTATTGAGCGGTGGTGAAATCTTTAAGGCTAAAAAAATACTATATATGCTTCGTGAGACAAGGAGAAGTGGCCTAAAAAAACACATAAGAAGTATGTACCGCTGTCTAGCGTATGCATTTCGATGTACAAGTTAGAGTGATGATTTTTCATTTTAGAAAAGAAAAGATTATTTAATAATAATCCTTAAAAGGAAAAAGAATAAAAGAAAAGGTCATAGAATGTTTTTCCGCCAGCTCCTCTTTTTGCTATTTTTTGGTGAATAGAGTTTGAATGTTCTCTCTTTTTCCTATGTCTTGGTTATATTTAATTTGACTAAAATTAAAATCCAAAAATATTCTCTTTGAATGAAAAAAGATCAAGTTTATATTCCCCTCCCCCCGCCAACTCTTCCAAATGAAGGATGAGGATTGAATTCTTAACCTAAAATCGAAACACATAAGTGATTTTTAACATGGATTTGAATATATTTATTGTAAATATAGAATTTTAAGTTGGCTTACATCTAAGTTAGCCCAGAGGATAGAGAGAACTTCTATGGGACTTGATTTAAAATATATTATTAAGAAAAATTATGATAATCATGGGATCATAAAAGCTTGGATGAATTTAATCAAAACTTCAAGAGCTAAAGGACGGTGAACCATTAGGTAAAAAGGAGAAAATTAGAGAAATGGATTCTAGGGCCTAACTTTGAATGACTAAAAGTCTAAAACCCACAACATAACACTAAGTTAACATCGAAGGCGGGGATGAAATTCAAAATTGATTTTCTTTTCGGCCTCAATTGGCGTCGGATAAAAAGGATAGAGAGAGAAAATTTTCAGTCAAACCTAAGAGTGTCAAATTAAAAAAATAAAAATAAAAAATCCAAAAATACTGTTCTCGTGTCCGTATGCCAGAAAAGCAAAGCATTTACCAGGTCTCACGCTTTCTCACCAAACTCAAAATCCCCACCCTTTCTTATAATAATATACTATAAAATACCAACTCAAGTGTTTTCTTTCCTGTACTACATTACCATCCACATCGTTTTTGAACGAAGATTATGAAGCTTTTGAATCTGCAGATGGTTCCTTGGTGTTTTCATTTTCTTGCAAACCCTATCTCCTGTATGCAACTTCATCATCATCCTGATCCAAGACTCAGAACAATCAAACTTATAAAATCAGATGGGATGGTCAAGACCTACGACAGACCCATTCATGTTTCAGAGTTGATGATGGAGTTTCCAAAGCATTTGGTTTGCCGTTCTGATTCGTTTTACATAGGTCAGAAAATCCCAGCTCTTTCGGGAAACGAACAGCTTCAGCTTGGACACAAGTATTTTCTTCTTCCTAATCATTGTTTTCAGTCTGTTTTATCCTTTGTTTCCATCGCCTCTTTTGCCGCATCTTGTAAAGATTCAAGGAATGCATTTTTAAAGAGAGCAGCAACTTGCCAACCTTTCGATATACAGAAAAGTCCATCTGGGTGTCTGAGACTACGAGTTTCCGATGACTTTATATCACAACTGACGGAAGAAGGAATCAAAAAAGAGGATGACAAAGAAGAAGATGTTTCAAGTATCAGTAAATCTTCGAAATCTTCAAAATCTAAATCCAAGAGTAAAGTTTGTACTACACCCCAGTTACAGAAGGATTACACACAGCTTGTTGCAATACGTCGATGGAAACCAAAGCTGGAGACCATAAAAGAAAAGGAGAAGAGAAAGCTTTCGTCATTTGGTATGAAGCGAAAGAAGAAATTATCTCAGCAGAAGATTGAGAAATCAACAACATCAGATCATCATTTACTTCAATTAACAAAACCTCCATCAAAAACATCTTCAAAAGTTAAGATTAAGTTAAGAAAATGAAATGGAAGGTGGTATTCAGAAACATTTTCCTTTTTGGTAGTTTTTAATGTAGTTAACTACTTCTGGGTTAGTTGAAGCTCATGAGCCTCAGCAAAACCAGGTTCAGTTTGTACAATCGATTATACATGTCAATTTTGATATTTAAGAAGCTAGGTGTTCGCAATTGTAATTAAATTTCCTAAAGTTAATAAAAATTCTGTTGCAGTGAATCCAATCAATGTCCGATTTCTTAATGTTGTAAAAACAAATCCTGAAAAATTGCCCAAGACATGAGCAAATTGTAGTTAATAATTATCTGTCAGAACCAATATTAATTTGATTTGAATGCTTTTCAGGCTGTTGTTGTTTGAACTTGGACCATAACCGTCTAGAAGTATGAGTTGTGTAATTTAAGGATTAAGATGTGATTCAAAATTCTGTGTTTGGTTGGCAGCCATTGTTGTTTTAGGGGCTGCTGTTAACTAGCTGTTGGTCTTCGTCTTCGGAGAAAGAGTTGGCAAATTTTTTAGTTTCCACTGACAGATAGGATTTGATTTTGAAACCTTAAGAAAAGGACAAATTAACAGTCAAACAATATCGGCAGTGCCTTTTGGTTACTTCAAATAATTATGAAGAATGATTCGACGGACAGACAACTTGTAGTTGGTTAAATTGTATGCGTGCGTTTGCTTCATAGTTAACGTACGCCGTCGTGCAATCAGTTCACCAGTGCTTTATCAGTGTGTCATTATCGGTACAGTATATCAATTATCATGATAAATAAGGTCATGAACCTGCAATTCCATCGATCAAGAGAGGGGCTCAACTGGACCTCACTCACTGAAGTAGATTAGTCCAACTTCAAAGTTATGAGATGGGCTTCACCTAGGTAAGTAGGTCGGTTCAATTGGACATCGTACTTAGGTGAAACAAGAGTTGTGTTGTCAGTAGGGTAACGCAATATAAAATTCTAATTAACAAAACATCCCATTTGAAGGATTTACAGTAACAACTGACAACCATGCCATTTGATTTTAAAACTAACAACCAGCCTTTTTTTTTTTTCTATTTGCAACGAGAATTTACTGATCTAGTTACTGTTTATTTTAGGGGCTTCCTCTCCAAATAATAAATTTGACTGTTGGATGATTTTTATTATTTTGTTATTAGTTAAAATTTATAATGAAAGAGAAAAAAATTATAATAAAAAAATTGATAGAAAAAGAAAACGTAAAAGTTACCCATGCATATAATGTATCAATGATAAAATTAAGACTTTTTTTTAAACTAAAAATATATATATATATATATTATCATACGTGTATTCTATGATTTAAAATTTTTTAAATTTACAAACAAGAAGTAATGTTTTCTATTCCCAAAACCTACACTTTCCTATTCCTCCGTGTATTCTAATTTTTGAGGTGACTAAAGTCGACCCCCAAATTAAGTCTTGTGATGTCAATTGTTTTGTAAATGCATTTGCGTGGGGGAATCGTTGTATTTTCTATGAATTGTTTGTTTTTATTTTGACCGTAACTGAAGTTCTAGAGCCACGGGACACTGGGGCGGAGGGCGGAAAGAATTCCAATGTTCCGTGCCTATGGCGGTAAATGTGTTTGGATTTTGGGTTATTGAACAATTTTTTACCTAAAACCAGGGAAGTATATGTTCCTGCCACTCCTACCAAATAGGAAAAAACAATAGCTTAGGTCAAGTCAAGCAAAAACAGCTGATGGTCAAAAAGCACATCGTGATGGTGAATACCGGATTTCACAAACAATTAGATATATATACATATATTCTTTTATTATTATATATTTTAATTTCTTTTTCAAAAATTGTAAACTGGAATTCAGCAATTTTTTTTGATTGAGATTCTCAGCGAAACAACCAGACCATGAATTCTGTCTGTTGATAATGGAGTTTGAGAGGGCTGTTTGGTTCGTGGAGTGACGTTATCGAGGAAAAAACGAACGAATGGAAGAATTAAAAAATTACCAAAGCAAAATCTCTATGTTTTTTCACCTTTTTCTGATCTTTCACTTTTTATACCATTCCTTTCATAGTATTTTTATATAAATAAATATTTTAATTAAGAGTTTATTTGGCTTTAGAAAAATTCATTAAAATATTTAGAATTATTTTAATTAATATGCAGTTATTATTAATCTAGAATTCACCCCCAATCGCTTAAATCTTGCTTTCTAATTCTTATTATCTTTTTGGATCTTGTTTCATCTGGATCAACTTGTACCAACTTGCTTTGTTGGGCAACTTCAACTTCTAGCTCATGGTTCTGATGGATCATCATGCGTCAATGAATCACAAGCAGACTTAGACAGGTTTGGTAGGATTGAGCAGACCGTTAGGGCTTAGATGTGGGCTAGCTTGAGAAAAGTCTGAGTCAACAATTTCATTGTTAAAATTTAAATTTAGTAAATTTATTAATTAATATTATGTTTCAATTATATATATGTTTTATAGTAGAAATATATATTTCTAAGCAAGCATCTTATTAATATTTTTTTTTGAAAAAATCATATTAATGTTTCATAGGGCACAAGTTAGTAGTTGCTATAGGCTGAGTTTATTGGGTCATCTTGATTCTGGTGAATGGAATGGAAGAATATCTGAAATTTTCAATTGAGTCCCTAATTTTAAATGAAATATTCTTAAGAACCAAAGTTTAAAAATAATTCACTTGAGTACCCCTTGATCGATTTTTTTATTAATTATTCCCGTTCCTTGACAAAGTTGTAGATATGAAATGAATTTTATGCCCTATCTTCTTTTAATTGTTAATGATTAACTACCACTTTTGCATTCTTCTTTATTCTTGAAATATAATTATAAAAATTATCGGATTATTGAGAACCTATTTGTTACAAATATAAAAGCTATATTCTAAGTTGCATGCAATAGAACTATATAACCTATTTATTATCGATATAAAAACTATATTCTAAATTGTGAATAAGCAAGAGTATAGGAAAATTCAGTTGTTATTACCCCGTTTAAGAAATACATGTAACATAGAATAATGGATACGATTGATATGAACGGAACTGTTGATTTCTTTTAGAAATTAGAATCAATCACGCATTGAAGGTTGATGCTTGAAGGAATTTTTATTTTGACTTATTCCATTTCGAAATGCCGGCCTTTGCGCTTCTCTCTCATCTGTTCATACCGCCGAGATGAAATTGAAATAGAAGACATTCCACAACAGAATTTGAGTTTCACCAACGCAGCACAAAACAAATAAAATGAATGCGCTTTAATCAACCCAGACTCAGACACAGCATTTAAGCTTCGTGAAAACATTTAACAAAAACATCAATTTCAGACCAGCGCATTCTAAGAGCTGCGTTAGAGTGACAGCTTTGACCCGTCAAGCGGTCGACGAAATTTCTCTGTCAGATACACTTTTATGGAATAACCTTATCCAGATGCATCGCACCAATAAAGACTATCAGAATGCTCTCTTTATTTTATCATCAATGCTTCACCGGTGTATTCGTCCCGATAAGCACACTCTCCCACGCATTTTAACCGCATCTGGTGTTTCTGGTAATTTAACTTTTGGTGAACAAGTTCATGGGCAAGCTTTGAAACTTGGTATTCTGCTGATCATTATGTTACTTCTTCTTTAATCGATTTATATGGCCGTCTTGAGGGAACTGATTCCGCTAAATGAATTTTTATTGTCTAATAAAAGTAAGAGTAATTCAGTGTGTTGGACTGTGCTTGCTAACTTGTATTTAATGCAAAATAAGCCCAGTTTTGTTCTTGATTGGTTTCATCCGATGGTAGATTTAGGTGCTCATGTAGATCATTTGGGCTTGGCAGCTGTTATTGGTGCCTGTGGCATGCTAAAATCAATGCAAGAAGGAAGAAAAGTTCATAGCATTGCAAGGAAATGTGGGTTAGAGTTCGATGTTTTGGTTGGCAATTCACTCTTCAAAATGTATATTGATTGTGAAAGTGTTGAAGATGCTCCTGCAATTTTTGAAAGGATGCTATTAAAAGATATTATTTCATGGACATAAATGATTGTATGTGAGTGAAAAATGATGGCTTGAAATTATTACGGCTGATGGTTAGAGATGGAATAAAACCTGATGCACTCCCGTTTTCTGAGAGAACTAGTGTTCTCCCAGCTTGTTCAAGAATAGCAGCCCATATTAATAGTTGCTTAGAAATGGAATCGACTTTAATATTATGGTCCAGAATGCTGTAATGGACATATAAGTCGCATCAGGATTTATACAATATGCTTCAAATGTATTTGCAGGGATAAAGGAGAGATATGTCATTTCTTGGACTGTGATGATATTTGGCTATTGCTTCATGGACAAGGAGAGCTTGCACTAAATTTGTTTCGTGAAATGGAGAAAGACTCGAGCATTACATAGACCAGTTCACTTATGCATCTGTGCTCCATGCTTGTAGCACTGTGCATTCGGTTGAGGAAGGTCGGTTACATTTGAACCGCATCAGAGCACCTAAGGTCACACATTGTGCTCTTATGGTTGCTATTCTGGCTCATGCTGGTCTCTTTGACGAGGCAAGCATCTTATCCAGGAGCATCGTATTGAAAGGCATCCAGAAATACTGAGAGCGTTATTGGATGGCTGCAGAATCCGCAAGCAAGTAAAGACAGGTAAAGGAGTGATTAAGCAGCTTTGTGAATTGGAGCCATTAAACGCTGAGAACTATGTTATGCTTTCAAACTGGTATGCCGACGGTGCAAAATGGGATATGGTTAATTAAGCAAGAGTAACAACCAAAGACATGGGTTTGAAGCCTAAAAAAGTTTATAGTTGGATTGAATTTCGAAATAGAGTTCATGGTTTTGGGACAGCCGATGTATCCCACCCAAGATCAGAGGAAATATGTTGGAAGTTACAATCTTTGATGACGAAAATGGAAGATGAACGACTTAGGCCGGCTGACCCGCTCCAGAGTTTAGCCTCCATGATGTAGATGAAAAAAGGGTGTGCAGTCAAATTGGCCATAGTGAATGTGGGCACTTTCTTTTGGGCTCATCAGTCGACAAGGGGGCACAACCATTCGTGTTACAAAAAACATATGGATGGATGTGTCACAGTTGCCATTATTTTGCCAATGCTGTATATAAGACAGTGAAAAGGGAAATCATTATAAAGGAGCCATATTGTTTCCATCACTTTAAGGACGGATTTTTTACAAGTGAGGATTTTTGGTAATTCAGCATCTTGATACTGGTCAATCGGGCCTCGGAATGACAAAAATTTTGAGATCTTAATATTCCTGTTGAATTCATTGTTTGAAAGGTATCCCAACTTGTATGCAACTGAGTTTGAAATTGTGCATTCTTGGGTTCATTTTGAAATTATTAACAAGCACTCTGTTCTGCTACCCGAATATTTTGTCTGGTCATTCTATAATGGGCTGGTTATAAGTTAAGAATGAATGAAAAGAACTACTGTAAACTGAAAACTCGTGCAACATTACAAGAAGAGAGTTTCTCCCCTCTCTAGTTATGAAAGGACTCTGGAATAAAACCAATACGAAAGAGTTGAGACGGTAATGATCCCAGCACAAAAGTCCCTATCCTAACCAAAATTTCATAAAACACCTTTAGGCTAAATGCATCGTTCAAGCATCCTTTTTGGCAGGCTTCCTATGCGCATTTTTCTGAGTCTCATCTTCCTTAGTGCCTCCTCGATTACTTTTGCCTTTTGCAGCAGTCAAGCTACTACTGTTCCCTTTAGTGACAGGGGCCTGCATATATTACAAGGAAACATTCAAACGAGTGTAGAAAGGTGATCCCACGAATTTTTCCCAACTTTACGCAGATACATACGGATGGGGTTTTGCCACAAAAGATGGTTGTAACGAGGATTGTTAAAACCACCACCAGGATGGAGATGAGAATGCCAACTGTTAAAGTAGGTTGCTGCTCTCCTTTCTCAATGAGTTCCTGCATCATATTATCCCAGTGATAATTCTCCTCCAAGCTGAATAAAATGAAACATCAAATATAACTACAAATTTGACAGAGCTGAGATATTCATTCACTCACAATGATCTTAGACTTGTACGAATCCAATAAAGGTATATCTGCTATCTTGTAGAGCAGGTCAAAAACTGTCTTCTGCAATATTCATTCGTTGGAATTGGTGAGCATAAGAAAAACCATGAAATTTGGTAATAATATCAAGGAGAAATGATACTACCTGGAGTCTAGGGAGGAAATCTGAAGAAGAAGCCGCTTTCTCAGCTTTCAGTTTGGCCTTTTCCGCTTCAAATTTTGGCTTCCATGTCGTTTCTCGGTAAAAATCTGCGTCTTTCTCATCTTTGGCTATCAGAATATTGTCGAACAAAATACCATCTTGCATTGTCCAAATCTCAATACCAATAGCAGCAATTGGCTCAAAATCAGGTTCCTCGACCTCAAAGTAACGAGGGTTTGGAATCTGTTGAGGTTTCCAAGTACCCTTGTAAGTTGGATTTTCAATTAAAGGAGCTTGCCATTTTCCTTTATAATCAGGATTTTTCTTCATTGGCCTATTCCACTTGCCACAACCAGGTGCCTCTACACACCTTGGATTAACAACTTTTGGAGCTTCCCATTCACCGTCCTCCTCCTCATCCCAATCTTCTGGCTTTGAAGCCTCTGGATCATCGATCTCCTCAGGCTCATCATCCAACCAACCTTCAGGTTTTACAGCATCCCCGTCTTCTATTTCCGCAGGTGCATCTTCATCCCAGTCGTCAGGTTTAACAGCATCTGGGTCCTCAATCTTTTCCCGTTCATCCCAGTCCTCAGGTTTCTTATCATCTGGGTCAGGAATTGTCTTTTTTGGAATAAGTGGTGGCTCAAAATCTTTATCCGAAAGAAAATTTCCTTTCTGTTCTTCCTTCCCATCTATAAGAATCCTGATTTTGTTATCTGGCTGCAATATTGCAGTGTATACATGAGTGAAATCATCCAAAGGCACAGAAGGAGGATCCCTGAGATGATGCTCAACGTATTCTCCACTCTTGGGATTCTTGTGGTTAAAAATGAAATGAACTTTGTTTGTCTGACCACATTTATCAGGGCCGAACATTATGGAATATGGAGAACCATTATCAAAATCCTGTGGTTTCCATTCTGGAGCTTGGGGTCGTAGGAATTTCAAGTAAGCGCCACCACATTCTAACTCATTTTGTAGTCTGACTTCATACTGTAACACAATTTTTGTTGCCTTAATTTTCAGTTCCTCACTTAGCTCTCTGACAATAGCATATTTTCTTGCCTTCTGGCTCACAAGAAGTCCATAATCATCATGTCCTTCACTCTTTGAGTGCCTCCACATACCTAACCAAGATTGAATAAAATAAAATAAAATCGTACACAGCACCAGCGTTTAAAATATCAAAGATGTTAAAATATCTAAACATTAAATAAAGCATGAAATATTATATGTATAAAATAATTATATTTCGTCCTTTATACATTTATCTAATAAAATCTTGTTTGGTATATATTCATTTAAAATCAATTAAATTATGATTATAGATTATTATGTTAGAAGATAGGATATATTGAACTGTTATATTAAAACATAAAATTTAGAAGAGGTGATGAGCATGATAGTAAGAGAAAGAAACAGAAAGTACAGAGTATGAACTAAAAATTAGTGTAAATAAAAGAAAGAGGGGATGATTGAGAATGAGATTGACGATTTAATTGAAATGGAATCGAAACAAACAAAACATGAATAACCTTTATATTCATCTTTCTCAGAGACAACCCAGCGGCCATAAAATGGGTAATCGAAGGACTCGTAAAATATCTGATAAAACAAAATTAATTGAATGTAATTATTATACATCATGAAAACACAAAGTAAAAGATTGAACGAGGAAAAGAAATGAGTTAAATTTACGGCATCTGAAGCAGCTTGGATCCTGAAAACACAGCAGCAAACAAGGAACAATCCAAGTGCAATGCCATTCCTTCGAATCATTTCCTTTTCCATAATCGCCATTTGAGAAGTAACATACAATCGAATCAACTAATGATCATTTACTCAATCTCATCATTTTCTACTTTGACCATATCCCTCCCTCCTGCTTGTAGGAGTCAGCATCTCAATCCGAGAAATCCGGATCAATTTACACTTTTTCTTTTCTTTTGTTAATTCATTTTTATAACATTACATTTTTTATTTTTATACATACTTATTACACCTTTTATTTTACTCATTCGAAAATCACCATAACGGATTATAAAGTGTACATATATAGGACTCAGAATCAGTTCCATAAATTTTGACAAAAAATAAAAATAAAAATAAACAATATTTATATTCGGGAATATACCTGAAATTGTCGCATTTTAGTTTATACAAGCCAAGCCAAATATTTTACCTTTTAAATGAATTTCTTATTAAAACAAAATAAACATTTAATTCTCTTCCTTTGAGAGTTGAGACAATTACAGATTACTAGAGGATTTAATTATTCCAAAATGAACTTTCAAAATAAATCGGTGCACCTAACCTTTGTCAAACCCAAGGGAATCGACCGAATCTATCCAAATACCAAAGATATCAACTGTTACGTACAATATGCATATAAAACGCACATGAACACGAAGCCACGAAGCATATTGTTGATGCCTAATATGAAAACGTGGATTCTGCTCATCGATGTTGATCGAGACATTAGAATTACTTGTTCAATCGTTTCCTAGTTTTTAGGATTGTTGGTTGTAATATCTTTGTATAAATTATGCTTTATTAGTAAAGGATGGTATTCCAGTTGAAGCTCTTCCCTTCTCAAGCTCTTTCTCTCTCTTTCAAACTTTTCTACGAGATAGCGACTGAAATCTTATTACATATCATTGGTATGCAGGTTTCGATAATAGATACATGTGGAAAAATCAATGTAGAATTATGTAATAAAGTGAATGATGCTCTAGTACGACATGAATTAAGTTTTGAGCAGATAAACGCTACCTTATAAACAGTGTTAATAGAATTCCAACCCTTACGAATTTCACATAGCCAAAACACCTTGAACATAACCTGTTCGCTCATGAAGAATCCTCGCACCCCCACACTTTTTAAGCCCATTCCAATTTTAATAACCCTTACCATCCACACATCAAATTTCCTCAATTTGGTGAAGATGACCCCGTTGGTTGAATCTACAAAGTAAAGCAATATTTCGAATTTAAAGGAATTCTCTCTGCCTAACATGTTCAGTTAGCTTCTTTCCATCTTAAAGGAATTGCCTTCCAATGGCATTGGTAACTTACGAAATTTCGAGGACCACTTAAATGGGAGGAATTTACCAAGACTATCCTTACACGTTTCAGCCCAATTGACTATAAAGACCTATCGGGATCTTTGACCAGCCTTAAGTAAACTATTTCTGTAGCAACCAACAAAGAAGCCTTTGAGAAACTTTCAAGTAGAGGGCTTGCCTGAAGGAATTTTTAACCAGTTGTTTTATTGTAAGTCTCAAAGATGAGGTTCACATAGACAACTTCAGACTCAACGATCAGTTACAGGACTTATCCTATTCCGACCGCTCACAAGTTAGGCAGCTCGCGATCAACGAGAAAAGGGATTATATTATTCTTGTAACGAAAAGTTCACATCGAGGCACCATTGTGAGAGATCTTAGATGTTCATGATCGAGGATACCATACAAGTGGACTGCAAAGAAGAGAATAACTCCTTAGAGGCACAAGGTCCATAAATCTTCTTTGAAATTTTCTTACATGCTATAGCAAGTATTGAACACCCTCAAACCCTACGAGTTATGGGTAAAATAAAAAATAAAAATGTGACCGTTCTTATTGATGAAGGCAGCATCTATAACTTTATCGACCAATCTTTAGTTTCTAAGGTGGGACTTCCAGTCAACCACAGCAACAACATCCAAGTTATGGTCGCCAACAAGGAGAAAATTAATTGTGCTAGGCAATGCCAATAATTCACTCTTACCATTCAGGGGCAACCCATTACTACTAATTATTATGTACTTCTTGCAGTAACTTGTCAGTTAGTATTAGGAGTACGGTGGCTAGAAATTCTTAGGCTTATCAAAATGAATTATAAGAAGCTTATTGTGAGTTAACAAACCCATGAAAAAAATCACACCTTACAGGGAATGAAACAGGCTGACATTGAAGCATTGTTGGGTAAGGAATTTTGTACGATACAAGGAATGGGATTATTCTTCCAAACAATGCCTACTACTATTGATTACCAACCCAAAACTCATCTAGCCGAAATGAGCCATCTCCTAGCCAAATTCCTCGATGTGTTTGAACCCCTCAACGAACTTCCCCAAGACGCAACCACGATCACCGACTTCCCCTACAACTAAATACTGGCCCTGTAAATGTTCGATCATATCGATATCCTTTTTATCAAAAGACAAAAATAAAAAAGATGGTGTAAGAATTATTATAATCAGGGTTGATTTGTTTAATTAACAGCCTATTTTCATCACCAGTTTTGCTAGTTAAAAAGGCAGATGGGTCTTGGCTATTTTGTGTTGACTATTGAACCCTAAATGATATCACGAAAAAAATAAATACCCGATTCCAGACAAACTTTTAGATGAGTTATACTGATCTAAGTATTACTCTACATTAGATTTACGATTTGGGTACCACCAAATCTGTGTACAGGAGGGCGATATTCCAAAAATGACCTTTTGCACATATGAAGGGCACTATAAGTTTATGGTTATACTATTTGGACTCATGAATGCGCCGACAATTTTTCAGAGTCTTATGAATGATCTTTTTCGATCCTACCTTAGAAAGTTCATTATGATTTTCTTTAATGATATTTTAGTGTACTCAAAGTCATAGGAAGAACATCTCTCACATTTGCATACTGTATTAGAAATTTTATCCATTAACAGATCATTTGCAAAAAAATCGCAGTGTCAATTCGGTGTTTTATAGGTGGAATATTTAGGACGCATAATCTCAACTCAAGAGGTGACAGTGAATCCAACCAAAATTCAGGTTGTTCTTGAGTGGCCTACTCCGACCACAACAAAAGGAGTTTGTGGGTTCCTCAGGTTGACAGCATATTATCAAAAGTTCATCCGTAATTTTGGAAGTATAGCATTACCCTTAACCCATCTCTTGACTAAGGATGGATTTAAGCAACAGAATGAGCCTTCAAGCAATTAAAGGAAGCCCTCACTTTTCTACTAATTCTATGTCTTCTAAATTTCACACAATCCTTTGTAATAGAATGTGATGCAAGTGGGAAAGGAATTAAGGCCATCTAACCCATCTTAACCCAACAAAATCGACTTATAGCATACTTCAGTAAAGCTCTCAAAGGATCTGCCTTAATACTTTTCACTTATAAGAAAGAGATGTTAGCTATCGTTAAAACTGGTAAAAAGTGATATTTTTATTTACTGGAAAAACTATTTATAGTTCGCACCGACTAGCATAGTTTCAAGTATTTGTTAGAACAACGTATTACCACTCCAATACAAACACGATGACTATCAAAATTGTTAGGTTATAACTGCAAAATTGAGTACAAATGTGGACTAGAAAACCAAGGAGCCAATTCACTATCTAGGGTAATAGAATTTCAGTTTTTGTCCTTATCACTTCTACATGCGCTGATTGGTGGCAAACTTTCCAACGAGAAGCTCAACATGATCCATTTTATAAGCAGGTGCAACTATATGGATCATCTAATTCAAGCCATGATCTTCTCTTACGAGATGGTGTTTAGCTCAAACAAAATAAGATCATGCTTAGTCCTACTTCAACCTTGATACCTAAAATACTAGCAGAATGTCACTCCATACCTATTGGAGGCCACTTCGAATTAGGGGTGTAATTGAACTGAGTCAAGTCGAGTTGAGCAGTGAACTACTTGAACTCGACTCGACTCAAAAATTCAAAATTTGAACTCGATCGAGTTTATATTTTTTATATTCAATCCAACTCGATAAAATACTCGATATACTCAAACTTGACTCGATTAAACTCGAATATTTATTTTTTTAAATTATTATTATAAAATTTAAAATTTATTTAACCCGACTCGATTCGATTATACCTCTAGTATATACTCGATTAAGTTCGCGAGCCTAACGATTTGAGTATTATTGTACTTGAACTGGACTCGAAGAGCCACTTGAGCTATTCGAACTCGAGCTCGACTCGACTATTATCGAGTCGAATTTGAGTATCTATCGAGCCGAGTCAGAGTAACTCACGAGTAACTTGATTCACTTACACCCCTACTTCGAATATCATAAAACTCTTGCACGCATTAAGCAAAATTTGGTATGGCCTAATATGCGACAAGTGGTAAAAGAATTTCTCTAACACTGCAAAGTTTGTTAGTGGTGTAAAACCGATTGCATGAAGCCCGCAGGATTCCTCCAACCACTTTCAATTCCTACTCGTACTTAGACTGATGTGTCAATGGATTTTTTCGAAGGCCCGCCCTTTTCATATAGCTATACTTTTATCATGGTTATTATCTAAATATGCCCATTTCATTGTAATAAAACACCCTTTTCATTGCTGTGGTTGTAGCCAAGGCCTTTGTTACCAATATCGTCCACCTGCATGGCATTCTCACCTCAATTATTAGCGATCGTCATAAGGTATTCCTCAATAACTTTTGGCGTACACTATTCCAACTACATAGAACCCAATTATGTATGAGTTATCACCCTCAATCGGATAGACAAACCGAGGTTGTAAACCGTACACTCGAGCAGTATTTATGATGCTTCATTGTGATCAACTGCGAAAGTGGTTCAATTAGATTCCTTAGGCCGAATTTAGTTAAAACAGCTCCACTCATTCCTCGACCAAGCTCACACCCTTTGAAATGGTGTATGGTGTTCTACCCTCGAGTCTCTTGGTTTATGTCCTAGAAACTTGGCGTGTCCAAGCAGTTGATGAATACTTATGCGACCGAGACATAATTCTACGTGAACTTAAATATAAACTCTCCATAGCCTAAAACTGTATGAAGTGTCAAGCTGATTAGAACCGCACAGGGAGGTAACATTCATGGAAAGAGACTATATTTACCTAAAATTGCATCCCTATCAACAGTCATCAATAGCTTTTCGCAATTCCTTGAAACTCTCTCCACGATTCTTTGGCCCATATCGTGTTATCCAGAAAGTTGGGACAGTTGCTTATAGGCTAAACTTACCTCCTGGTTCTTAAATCCGTGACGTTTTCCATGTGAGCTTGCTCCGCAAACATATGGATCCTCTCACCACTTCCTCCAGTTTCAGATTCTTTGACTATACTGTCACAACCTGATGCAATCTTGCAACGTCATACAATCCAAAAGAGTAAATATCATCCCAAATATGAGATTTTAGTCAAGTGAAAAGATGCTCTAATTGAGGATACAACTTGAGAGAATGAATGGCGCTTTGCTAAAACTTACCCTAACTTCATCCAGGATCTTTAACGGGGGAGGGAAATGTTACGTACAACATGCATGTAAAACCCACATAAACATGAAACGACTAGGCATATTGTTAATACGTGATATAAGAACGTGGATTCTGCTCACCGGTGTTAATTGAACCATTAGAATTACTTGCTCAATCGTTTCCTAGTTTCTAATAGTTTCTAATATTGTTGGTTGTAATATCCTTGTATAAATTATGCTTTGTTAATAAAGAAGAACAATAATCCATTTGAAGCTCTTCCCTTCTCAAGCTCTTTCTCTCTTTCAAACTTTACTACGACTGAAATCTTGTTACATATCATCAACTCTTAAAAAGAAGCTCGCAATTTAAACCAAATAAAGGCAAACTCCTATATTTGCCTTCAATAATAATAATAATAATAATATATCGAGAGACATGTCATTTCGAGGATAATGTTAAATTCTTGTTTGTGTAAAACCAACGAATGTCAACAATATTAGTTTGTCATTGTAACAATTTGTACATTAACTTTTAGCAAACACTACCAAAAGATGAATGCCTGCCCAACAGAAAATCATGCTGAAAAGTTTGTTATCATCTTGCAAACCGATGCCTAATCACTCCTCGTTCTTCATCCAACTGAAATCCAGCTCCAGAAAATTCATCACTAGAAAAGAAGGGCTGGAGATCATAGATTTCAAGTTCTTGTGCCTGCAAGGACAGGAATTAAATATAAATGTCAATACACTCGTCAATCAAGGGCTTGCATTGTAAATTTAATTGGGAAATGGGCGGAAAAAAGGATCAAGTTTTTGTTACCTTGTTCTGCAAATCAACCATTCTCACGTCAATATGAGTAAGCCCTGAAGTGGAACTAGAACCAGAAACAATTTCTTCAAAATGCAATGCATTCTTCACAAGTTCACGAAGAAGATCAAGGAGCAGGGCATTATACTCCTTCTTGAAAGTCATATACTTTCGGAAGCTCTGCAAAAATGTTAAATTTTTTTCAATCTCTCGTCCAAGAAAACAGCTATAGAGAATTTTAAATATTAATGAGTAAACTTTCTAGAACGAGTCTAAGAAGATCAATTTATGCTCTGAATAAGTCATATAACTTTCAGTGTTGTAAGAATTCTTAGAATTGCAAGGAAAGTGCAACCAGTCACCACTGAAGAAAACAGTCTAAAATCAATATGGCATATACATCCAGCATAGGTTCTCTTCAGCCAGAAAGTACTAGTATGTGGTTTAACTAATTTGATAGTCTGTTATATGGACAGCCTAAGGGATACACTACAGAAGCAGTAGAGTTTGTTCTCAAGAATCCCAAATTCAAGTAAAACATTGACCAGATCAATCCCATTCATATTTCCAAATAGTAGTACCAAAAATACTTGCATTTTGCACACTAATATAGAAACCATCGGTAATTTTTATAAAAATTTTCCAGTAGAGAATTGTACTGCAGTAAATACTCATGGAATTACTAATAGGACATGCAGAAGCATGGAAGAGAAACCAGAAAGAAGGTTTATGGAAAAAATAGGAAGGGGATTTCTGGCCATACCTTTTGCAAAGCTTTCTGCACCCCAAATTTTTGCGTTGAAATGAATGAATCAAGCAGGACACGAATTGCCATGTTCACATCTTCTTGTGTTACATGCTGTCTGAGATGCATTCTGGCATGTGCTTCAGACATTCGTATCATTGATTCTATGTGCCTCACAGCAATAGGGACTCCTTGACCATGCTAACAATAACAGTGATGAAAAGCATCACTCCACAAGTTGCAGAGAAAACAGGTGCCAAAAGAAGAAAGATAAAGAGGAGAAAAAAAAAACTCACCGAAGATTCCCTACGCAGCTCAGCATAAACATGTGTTAGCTTTTCCATATCAGAATCATGCAACCTTGGAAACACGTTCAACTTGGCATAAGTAATGTATTTCTTAAGCAAGTCTTGAGCAAGTACCTGAAATAAATAGTGAATACTTTATCATAGTTATTAAAGAAGATACTAAAGTTTAAACAAGTTAAGAAACTGAATGAGAGACTAGGTAGGATCTCAAGTACAAACCTCTGGATCAACAGCTTGCCTGTCAGTGTCTTGAATATCTTCTTGGGATTCATTCAACGACTTCTCATCTAAGTTAACGCCCTTGGGCCGCGACTTGAAATGACTGTCAACTACAAACTTCGCAAGCATTTCGTCTGTGACAGGGTTAACCACATCCTGAAATTGATAACCAATTTGCATTTCCAGTTAAAACCAATCAATTTGAATAAAGAACCGAGTCTGCAGAATAGTAACCTTGACAACGCAGAGGATGTCAAAACGGGAGATGATCGGATCTGTCAGTTCCACATTTTGAGTAAATGTTTTTGAGGAATCATATCTGGAAAGACATACAGATTACATTGATTAACCCAAATGAGGAATAAAAAGAAAAAAAAATTGAAGAGAGTAAATGTTTTCCAGAAACAAGACATAGATTAGCTTGATAAACTATTTATAACTTTTCCCGACATATTTCTCAAAGCTTAAGTAAGTGCCTTCAGTTTCTCTAGTTAAATATGGCCATCCAGTGGCTAGTCAATCACATGAAAAACTCTCATACTCAAGCCTACACATTAAACTGTGGTGAGTAATCCTGCTTTCATATGATTTCATCCAATTTTCCACCTCACATAAATTCATTGCTTACATACCTTCCACCAATTGGATTTGCAGCAGCTATTACAGAGCACCGAGCCTGGAGAGAAGTAACAATCCCAGCCTTAGATATGCTAATACTTTGCTGCTCCATTGCTTCATGGATACTAACCCTGATAACGTTCATGCTCGGAAAGAAATGAGAAAAGAGTAAATTGGAGATGCATCCACAATACAGAATTGATAATAGACTCTCATACCCTTACCTATCTTGATCATTCATTTTATCAAACTCATCAATGAGGCAGATCCCTCGATCAGCTAAAACAAGAGCGCCTCCTTCAAGGGTCCACTCCCTTGTGACTGGATCCTTGTGCACTGCTGCTGTAAGCCCCACAGCAGAAGCTCCTTTTCCAGTGGTATAAACGGCTCTCTGCCCGGTCTTTTCAACATACCTTCAAGTACAAAACCATTCGACCATTAGATGCATGACCACCCTTGAGAATACAACCCTCATTTATAATAATTTGATATAGCTCTCACTTCAGAAACTGTGATTTTGCTGTTCCTGGATCACCTAGCAGTAGTACATTTATGTCTCCTCGTAGCCGATGTTTACCTTCAATATTTTTCTCTTGACCTCCAAACATGGTAAGAGCTATTGCAGTTTTTATGTCTTCGTGGCCATAGATAGATGGTGCAATTGACTTGATAATCTGAAATTGTTAGTTTCGAAAATAATTTAATACATGATTTTGATGTTGAACAACAGGGATTTTACTGAAAAAAAGAGAACTTCAGTCACAAACCCTTTCTCCTATCCGTGGGTCTTTAGCCAACTTCTCAATCTCTTCTTTGTCTTCCTGGGTAAGTTTGTAAGCAGAAAAGAGATCGTGCTTCTTTGTGACATGGTTTGCCTCAACTACAGTAGCAAAGACAGGAAATCCATTCTTTGTGTTCAAAGACAGGTCAAAATTATTTGTGTATATGCCCGTGACCTCCTGAAATCATCAAATATAGCATACGATATAAATTATAAAACCATAATATCTAAACTAAGAAATCTGCTAATATAAGCAAATCAAATAAGAGAATTATACAATTTCTTCTCCAGGGCGGGCACAATCAATAAGGTCGTTCAACAGTATCACTTCCTTGTATCTTGGAAGTCGGCCTGCAGGCACAATTCCTGGGCTCTCTTGGAGTGT
>JAVXUL010000009.1:7253399-7265743 GCA_035590515.1 Trichilia minutiflora | reverse complement strand
GAATCTGATCATAAACTGGTAAGTTGGTGATGCGAACATATATCTTTTGATGAATATTTTTGTAATTTGGATGTAAACTGAACACAACATTTCTGGCAACTTCTTCCATGACTTCTAGAACAGATTGAGGTGCATCTGCTAGCCATATAGCAATATTTGGATGGATATAAATAAATTGTTTGTAATCAATCTCCAAACTACACCTATTAGCTGCAAACACAACATCAAATGAGCAAATTTCAACACTCGTATACTGTCTCAATTTCTAAATAGTTTCCTCAAAAAAGCCAAGCTGTTGTTGATCTTTCTCACCTGACACCATCTCATTTATCAGCCGTACATATTCAAAATCACCCTGTTCGCTCTTAGGACTTACATAGGTAAGTAAGAACTCTCTGAACTTCTTAGCAATGAAACGGCGCACTTCATCTCTCGTAACCCACTCTCTCAGTGTTCCTTGGACACGATACATCTCAAACTCAGCTTCATCTCCATCTTCATCCTCATATGGATAATCATCGGTAGCATCAGTCATTGGTACATCGTCTCTTGACTGATGCGGCGAACTTTGCGTAGCATCAGCATCTTCTTGACTTCTTCTCGGCCTAAAATCAGCTCTAGACCTCTTCGAAGGTCTGTAGCTGTCGTCATCAGTATCTGAAACCATAAATCATTAGTCATCAAATCCCACAATCACAACATTATTCAAAATTCTTAGCGCCAGGCATTCTCGGATATAATTTCTTTTTAAAATACGAAATCTTTATGTAACAAAATTATTGATCAAAATTAATTACCCTGGTCATGAAGAAGCTGAGGAAGTTTTTTGCGGTTAGGGTTCATAGATGCGTGACCATCACGCGCGTCAAGTTCCACCTCAGCAGCTCTCCTATCAGCCATGATCTGATCCAAATCTCTTTCGTCTTCAAGAGAATCATCCAATCCAAGCGATTCGTATTGATCATGCTCATTCATTCTTCGATAATCACTGCATCATTTTTCGTTTTTTATAATATTAGCCCGTTGAAACAAAAGAAGAAATTAGTGGAAACCAATGAATACTACTTACTCCATGAAATTATCGTTGTATAGATCTTCTCCTTCCTCTTCTTCCTCTGGTTCTTCAGGCTCGTCTCTGATGATGTTGGGATCCACCGCAGCCTCATCGTCCGTCGAATAATTTTCGGACGTACGGCTAGTGTTTGGTGGAAGCTGATCGGAATTGAATCCCGCCGATGTTGGCGAATCGGGGGTCGACGGAGTGTCAGCCATTATTTCTTTTTTCTTTGGCTTTCAAGCGCTCAATTGATTTTTTTAGGAAGGGATTGAGGTAGTCTCCCCAGTTTCCGCTAAGTGTCAACAGAACGTTCTTTTTAGCGGGAATTTTTGGCGCCAATCTTGATCCTCACTGGGTGGCCTCCATTGTGAGCCTAATAATTCTAATCCGGCCCAAGACCCATATTATCAGTACCCAACAAAAAAAAACTAAATGATTTTAAATGCAATCTGATGGAAAAATATATATGGTTGTTATTCTTACACAATTTTGATATCAATCGATGTTTGGTATGTATTTAAAGAATAGTTTGTACATGATTATTAAAAACATTTTTTTTAGATTAGAAAATCCAACCCCATCCACTCAATCTAATGGCTTCTAGTTAAAAATAAATTAAATATGTCACTTCACGTTATATTTAGTTTATTTAAATATTATCCAGATGTATGAAAATAGAATTGATAAAATCTGGATCTCTTACGTTTAATGCTTTAATAAAGTATATTATCTGATATTTAAACACAAAATCAATACTAAACGGTTGTCCAATATTATCTGATATTTAAATACAAAATCAATACTAAACAGTTATTCAACGTATTCTACTATCAAGTCACATCCTGAAGATAGTGATTATTAAAAACATATTAGTTACTCTTAATACATTGTGTTTTTGAATGATAAATTTTGTTGTTGTTTTTTAAATTGAATATTAATATACTCATTTATATCGATAGTGCATAAAATTAAATTTTAAAGTTATGAAAGTTTGTAGAATAAAAGCAATAACATGTATCATTGTTATCAAAATCGTAATTTTAAACAGTAAAATCAACGATTTTAATAAAAAAATGATTTTGATTTTAGTTAAAATCAAAAACAGTAAAACAATAAAAATATTTGACCTATTTTAATCTATTTTGATCGATTTTATTAATTTATAAAAATATTTTAAATATTTTATTATTTATATATTATTGAAATTTTCGTTTTTACGTTTTATTTTTATGTTTTGATTTTACGATCTAATTTTTTAAATAAAAAATATTTTAATAACCTTGACAGGTATACTTAAGAAATGGATTTAAAGGATGAAACTATCCACGCCGCCCCTTTATTTGGAGGGTGTAAATTGAGGTTCTCTAATTGTAGCCACATTTTTCTGCTCACTCAAATAAGTTCCATTGAAAAATAGACTTAAACTTTTAGTTATTTATGAATTTAACCCTAAATTTTAAGTAATGTAAAAATAACTTATTATCCAAGTAACCAGTCTTATGTCACTTAAAATATCTTTTTGCTGAAAATTTGCATGGGTTCTCTTTTGGATGGGTAGGTAAGATTGAATTGCGAAAAACAACAGAAGAAATAAATCAAAGTACATACCAAGTTTACTACACAAGAAAATTTTACATCATTAATTAGTGTCACAGTCAGAGAATCAAGATGCAGCTTACATTACAGACCAAGAATTTCAAAAGAAAAGAAAAGCAATTACCGAATAGATTCCCAAGATATTCTGGCATATAATAATAAGACAATCAGATTCTTATCAAACCATATAGATAACAGAAAAGAATCCTAGCGACATTTCCTGGTAGTTTACTTTTATTATTTTTTCTTTGGATATCCGGTTGAATTAAAGAAAAAATTAAAAGAACTGCCAGGGTGCCTATGCCAATTAATGGTTAGATACCTCTTGCGAGCATTTCTTGAAACCTCTTGAACGATTCAAGCTTCTGCAAACGCATCTGTTTGTGAAATCTCTTTATGAACAAGTCTGCAACATGATCAATCTCTTCTTCCAAGCTGAAATCTTCCCCTTCTTCCCTGGAATTCCTCACCAGATCGATGATCGAACCACACTGATCATCATCAAACTCAAAATCCTCTTCATCAAACAAGGAATGCGTAAGATCTGGATACTTGTCATCATCTCCATCATTCTCCAGAAACTGCATGCAAGTCATCGGGTCGGTTGCCCTGGAAGCATTGCGAATAACAATGGCTTTGCTTTGATCACCAACATCATCTTCGTTCTTTTCTTTCTGATCGTGATGACCAAGGAGACCATGAATTTTATCGGAAATTGAACCAATTAAAACTTTCTTGCTTTTCATTAAAGAAAACATAATGAGGCGAGTTTTGATTGAACTAGTTTTGCTCTTAATGGCCATGGATTTGGCTTTTACTAAGGAACTCAACAAACAAACAACTTGTTTCAAGAAAGCAGACGCTTTGTTCTTCATCTTCAGCTAATTATCAAAACAACAAAGTAAAATCAGCCTCAAAACAAAAACTGAAACGAAATTAGAAACGGAAATAGTTGGAATGGTATGAAAGATCGAAGTAGAGTGTTGGAAATGGTTGTAATAGTGAAAGAAGTGCAGTCCGTAGCATGAAGGAAGGAATAAGGCAGTTTTTGTTTGGTATATATAGAACGCCGAAAGCTCATATTTGCTATTATTTTTTTTGGTAGCTGGGTGAAAGTGGGTGATAAGCTAAGCAGCTCATACGGCAGCTTCACAGTACAGCAAACTTCAACTACGCACAACGTGTTAGAAAATTATTGGCTAATGCACTAGCAATAAAAAAGCGAGGTTATTTTTGTAATTGGAGTAAAAGGTAGTCGTCGGTTGGCCAATTCAAACAGGCCACGTTGGTTGATAAGATCTGTAATGGTAAGGCTAAAATAGCAGCTTTTTTTTTTTTAATAAACCTACAATCGAAAAAAGCAAGTGGAAAGTACTTTGGAGCCTTGGACGGTGAAAATTAAAAGCTGCTACCGTGGAAAAAGTGAAAGGAAAAAGACAGCTAGGATTTGTATATTATTAGTATAATTTAAATCTGTCTCCTTGACTAACCCCATTACGTGGTTTCCCGTTTCCTTCCATGGTAGCTTCCATTATCAAGTGTTCATTGCTTTTTAATTTGTATTTAAATTAGAAGTTTATATCTTGTATATTTCAATGGATATAGCGTATGCATTGCTTGATGTAATAAAATGAAACCTAAAAAGACAGCTAGGATTTGTATATTATTAGTATAATTTAAATCTGTCTCCTCGACTAACCCCATTACGTGGTTTCCTTCCATGGTAGCTTCCATTATCAACTGTTCATTGCTTTTTAATTTGTATTTAAATTAGAAGTTTATATCTTGTATATTTCAATGGATATAGCATATGCATTGCTTGGTGTAATAAAATGAAACCCTAAAAGGAGATTCTGTTTTTATTTTTTATTTTTTATTTTTTATTTTTTATTTTTGGAATATTTTTTAATCTCTTTTGAAGTTCAAAAGATGTTTCCGTCTTCCCATGGAACATGCCCGCCATAATCTACGTGAAGAAAAAACAAATTAAAGGATGATAAAATTAAAGGCTCAATTATTATTTTAGCAACTTCATATCCCTTATTTTTTTTAGTCAAATTTATTTATTTTAAACGAAAATACTCTTGAATTTTTTAAATTTTGAATTAAAATAATCATATTTTTCCACTTTATCATTTTAGAGCAAAGCATTTGAAACTCTCATCTCCTTTTAGTAATATCATAATTGAACCATCAACTTCGACCACCATCCATCCGACCAATTTCTGGCAACTCTCAACCATCTCCTTTTTCAATTACATTTCTATTACCTTTGTGCCTTTGAAGTTTAGAGTGAGTAATTCAAATGTTTTTAATTTGAATTTAGATTGTGTAATTGTTATATTTTTTTTTTACTTTAAATCATTATAACATTATTTTGTGTAGTTGATATTTTGCTAGATTGATGAATTTATTGAATATAATTATAATTATGGGGAGGAATAAATCAAATAGAGTAAAGTTTTATGGTATTTAGTAGCGTGTGTATAAGGTATTTGGTTAAATGCTTAAAAGATTGTCAATAAAAATGTTGAAGCTTGGTTATACATAGCAAGCACAAGTGAAGGGAACAAAAATTTCGACTATGGGACACATCTTGCCGAGATGGGTGCTATTGTCTGAAGAATTATGGGCCATTGTCGATTTAGCTGGCAATGGACGTCAGTGCCCTTCACTCGTGTCCCCTTTCTCGAATCATGACTTTATTGACCTTTTTTTGGTATTGTCCATCAATGAAATGGTATCCGACGAAGAACAATTGCGAATTACTCGAATATTTAAAGTCAATTCGTACCGTTGGTCAAATTTATCAAAAATAAAATGCTAATGGAGCAAAGAGCGTTATTTCAACAAATATATTTAAGGTATTTTGGGATATATCGAATCTCACCTGACAAAAAGTTCGGAGACCACACAATAGTGTCCGATACCAATGTGATTGCTTATGGCTACCGAAAACTAAGTGTTACAGACTTACAGCCCATTAGTTTATGCGTCCTATTAGTTTTTTGAGTGTTCTTAATTTAGGACTAGCTTTTTGGTATCATTTTAGTATATTTTGCTAGTTTTGTTTTATTTTAAGTTTATCAAAGGATGGTTCTAGTCTTTGATTAATTTGTATGACAAGACAAATCTTCATTTGTTATCCACATTCAACCGTTCTTAGAAGTACTTACTCAACACTTTATCCCCCATTTTAACACATCTCGATACTTAGAGATATGATAAACTACTATAACCCAAAATCATGCACATTCTTGTATATGAACTAAAATGATTCCCTCTCCCTTATTGAATGTGGTTTGGTGCCCCGTGCACCAATGCCACTCCTAGCCTCAGTTCATGAACAATCCACTCCTCCAACTCAGTTCATCTTTATACTCTAGAAGATCACTTCTATTCATAACGGTATTTTCACACAACTTTATCTGACCTCAATGCTTGATCTAGAGAATCTTAGTAATCTTGTACTACTTTGTATTTTGCCATTAAGGAGAGATTTTTTCAACAACTAACGAGAGTCAGGTTGTATGCTCTTATAGTATCTCTCGCCTTAACTCTTATACCATTGTCACATGCCATTAGTTTATACATAGCCTTTGGCTTCCTAGCGACCCAGGTGCTCTCAATCCAAAGTTAGCCTTCTCATATCATCTCGATACGTTTCGTTGATTTTTTCCTACCTTGAACTCATTAGGAGGACGGCTCTAGTCCCCAACCAATTTGTATGACGAGATAAACCCTCGATTGTCGTCCTTATCCAACAGTTCCTAGATTAGAGGCCTTTGCTTAACACTTTATCCCCTCTCCCCAAATTTAGCATATTTCAACACTTAGAGATATGACAATAGGAGACTTTTGTAAGATCAGTCACCATGACCCCAAGGACTTTATATCCTAAGGACTTTCATTTAACCACGAGAAGACCTGAAAAGGTTAGTGACAAGCAAGGGGATTTAAGCAGTTAGAAACAAGTCATCACATGGAAAGGATTGTCATCCAAAAATTACTTGGGCTTAAAAGAGAACACGTTCAAGGTTAATATAAATGTATGATATTAACTAGAATACATATTCTGAAGTCTAAGGAGAATATACAAGAGTCTCAAGAATTTGTATACTTGTAAATAAGGCACTAGACTCTCAAAAAGGGGCTAAAGTTTTTGTAAGAGAAAAAAACTTTTAACGAAATAAAAGAGAAATTTGAGTGTTTTTTCTTTGTGGTGTAGCTCTTCATGTAATTTTCTTTTCATTTTTTTTACATTAATAATCTCACATAAAAGTAAATTTACAATTAATTTTTGATTTGAGAAAAATTATTAATTCACAAATAATATTAATTTTTTTATGCCACATATATTTTTATATTAACTAATTAATATTCAATATTAAAAATTTTATTTTGTAATAATTATGACTTAAAACGTTGCACACTATAATAACAAATGCCAAATGTAATCATAAATGTGAAAAATAAAGAGAAATTCTAATTAGTAAAATGAGTTTCACATAAAATTATTAATGATCAAATCAAAAAACTTTTTATTTGATATTTTGTACAATATCATGAATTTTTATGGTGTTATTTTGTTATACTATTATCTCTATGTTACTATATTAAAATTTTTTCATACAATATATAAATTATTTAGCATACAACTAAGATTAGTTAGGTCCTTTATCTAGTTCTATATAAAACAAATATAAAGGGTAATAAAAACCCTAAGAAAATTTGTCTTTGTTCAATTGTATAGGCTGCCACACACTTAGAGAATAGAGAAAAAGACCTAATTTTTGGAACGCTACATCAATGACCAAACTATGTACATATTCTTACTTGTATTTTATAATCATGTGTGCAAGATCTTGACAAATGAAGAATTATTCTTACATGTGGTATCAAAGCTAATGCATATATTGTTTAAAATTAATTATAAATTGATTGAATATATTTTTTCTCACACAATCACATGAATTCTTGGTTATATTTTGTGTTAATTTTATTGTAATATATGATTGAACGTTTAAGACTTTTGTTCCTCACATTATAGTTTTCAAATTGACATATTATATCATGTTTAATTTGTATTTTATGCAAAGATATCGCGGTTTAAATAGTCAAGTTTCATAAACCCTATTTTTTTGACATTTAGAATTCTTCGTATTATTTTATGTAATTTTTTAATGATTCGTGATGTATTATTATATGGATCTTGTTCTTATTTTTACAAGCTTTCTACTGATATATAATATATTTTCTGATTTACCATGTATGGAGAGAAATTTAAGTTTACAGATTCTAGGATTATTTTTTAATCTAAAAGTTTATAATCAAATTTAGGTATTTTCTACCAATTTTTGAAAAAAATAAGACCATAATCAGCTTCTGGACATTTGAAAACATAGCATTAGCTTTTTAAATCATTGAATTAGGCTAAAACAAAGATTTTAGGATAAAAATAAAAATAGGTTAAAATTGGATTAAAATCAAGTCACATCAACCCAGATTACAGCAAAACTGGTCCAAGAAAGAAGAAAGGGCACATACATTACATGCATGTTGGCACGTGTGGTGCACATACACAGGTTACATCATGACACATGATATGTATGCTTGCAATAAATTTTTTTTAAAAAAAAGATGGGTTAGGACCAGATTATGGATCTGGATACAAGGTCCCAAGTCGAGCCAACCCGATAGATTAAGCCAGGCACGTGGGCACGTGACATGCAAATACCAACTAAGAGCCACTGATGCATGGCAATGCGTGCGGGTATGTTCAACACTGGGTTTTGATGATCTTAGTGGCATTGCACTTGTATTTTAATTTTAAATTTTTTATTTTTTAATGATTTTTTTAAACTTTTATGATAAGATAAATCAATAAATTAGGGGTTTTCTCAATTAATTAAAAATAAATTTAAAGCTTTTTAAGAAAATTTAAATTTTAAAATATTTTAGTGATTGACAATTATCAAAGTATCATTGAAATTTATAAAGAAAATTTATTTTCCTAATTAGTATAAAGATAGTTTATTATAATAAATATTGTTTTATATGATTTTATGATACATTCGATTTTAATATTCTATAAGTATAAAATCATAAATAACAATAATGGATAATTATGGTATTTTTCTTATTTTTTCAAAAAAAATTTTTACTACGATTCTTTGTTAGTTGTTATCACCAAATTGATACAATTATTAAAAAATCTAAGACAATTAAAATTTATTAATAAAAAATAAATTGAGAAATTGAGAAATAAATTACAATTTTTTTTATGATTAAGTGAGATAATTATTAAAACTCATAAGAAAAATAATTTTTGTGTGAAAGATACTATGAGATGTAATAAAAAGATTTGTTTGCACAAAAAGAATAAATTTTGAGGTTACTTATTTAGTTTAAATATATATGATTTGAAGAATTTTATCTATTTAAAAAGGATATACTTTTCAAATTATGTGTATTAATATTTTGTTGTCTTCACACATAGAGACCATTAGCATAATTATTGGCTCTAGCCAAAAGGGGACTAACAATGATATATACGAAATTTCAATATTGATATCTATTATTGTTGACTAATTATTTTATAATTTTTTTAAATAGTTTTCTTTGGGTTTAATAATAACAATACCTTGATAAAAGTCCTGACTAGTTCGAATTTAAAAAAATGAAAGTAAGATATAGAATTTTCGCTAGAAATCATGAATATATGTGAGCCCCGTGTCTATAATCTATACGCATAACTGTAATTTTATCTTTTTACTACACATGCATTTGTTTTCATCTCATACACTATTAATATGTCAACATGGTTTCATATTTATTTTGGGAATTAGAGTTGGTTAAGATAGGGTTTTGAAGTCGTAAATACATGGAATTTATTCGACCGATATTTTGGTGACTCCTTGAAAAATTTATGGCATTTTATTTGTTCGAACAAATAGAAGAATTCGTTTGATCGAATGAGGCTTCGTTCGACCGAAAGTGTTGATTTGTTCAAACGAAGAGAATTTCGTTCGACCGACACAATGAAAGTCCC
This sequence comes from Trichilia minutiflora, assembly GCA_035590515.1. Taxonomy (NCBI): domain Eukaryota; kingdom Viridiplantae; phylum Streptophyta; class Magnoliopsida; order Sapindales; family Meliaceae; genus Trichilia; species Trichilia minutiflora. The sequence continues at coordinate 7,256,039 of JAVXUL010000009.1, read as the reverse complement.
CTGACTTTTTGGGATGTCGAAGGATTTATTCGAACGAATCCTGATTTGTTCGATCGAAGGGGGCAGTTTGTTCGAACGAACTTCGATTCGTTCGATCGAATCAGTGTGAAATAACAATTTTGCACTCTATTAGAAGTTTCTTCTTTAGAAAACTTAAGGGTAAAATGATAATTTTGCCCTTCATGTTTATAAAAAGGGGCTGAGGGCCCGTTTTCTCCCTTATTTCCTTTCTTTTCTCCTCTTCTCCTCCCGCACGTCATTCTCTCCGTCTCTCACTAATCCTTTACCATATTTTGCCAAATCTTCGATTTTTTGTCACCTGTCATTGGCATTTTCCGCATCTAACTTCTTAGGAGTATCAATTTGATGGTAGAAATATAAAATAAAAAATGGATCCCTAGGGTTTTAAGAGAAGATTTTGGGGTTTACCGACTTCTGAGCGAAACCGAGAAAAATCAACGATACCACAAGGTTTGTAACATTATTCCTAATTAGTCTGCATCTTTTATTTTGTATTTTAATAAATTTTTGTAATTTGGGTTTTACTATTTATTCATATAGATTTTGGTAGATTTATCGCGTATATTTTAGTTTTTACATGTTATTCAAGTTGTAATGAAGTCGGGTAACTCGCTAGGAAGTTGAAAATACAAATTCTAAGATTTTAGGTTGGCGTGAACAATAATCGAGTTACTGTTCTGATAAACATGTGAGGTTCACATGTTTAAATTACGAAATCAATTCGAAATGCACTAGTTTAGCTACAATGTGGGTTCGTGGTAGTAATGTATGGACAATTAGGTGAATAACGAGAATTTAATTGATTTCACGTATTATTCGACTTTAGGAAACGCGGGGTTAGCATGCATTGCTCGTATATGAGTTTTATTTGAGGATTTAGAATGTATATTGATATGTCTTGATATATGTGATTAAGTGACGGAAAGCAAGCGAGGAATCCGTATACCGAACTAAGAAACGAGAGGAACTAGAGAGTGTATACCCTCCCTAAGCTGTGAGTGGACTGTTTTCTGTTTTTGTTATTTCATTTAAAACTTACTTTTATGATTTTAATGATATGCAAGTGTTTTATCAGTGATTATGCCTAATACTTTGGTTTACGTGAAAATGTGTCTATGTTTATATTTTCATATGATTTGGAACTGTGATACGATTTATATGATGGATTTGATTTGCTTGATATATGTGTTTACATGAATGATGGCCGTGGGCTGAATTTATGATATGTATATACTTTGATATCGATGCATGTGGATTGTGATATACATATTGGTGATGACGGCCATGTGGGATGGGATATTTACTATAGTTACAGGGTATGTGGTTATCACGCCCCGATTCTAATCGATCACGTGACAATCGCCGCGAATCCCAAGAGTATATCTTATCACTTAAAATGCACTCCTAGAACCGCAATGCATTAGTACCTGTTTTCAAACTCATTTTCAAAGATAAAACAAAAATAATATCAAATGGAAGATTTTCAAACATACATGTATCACATATGTATTTTCTCAAATACATTACAAAATATTCCTGGTCAAGCCAAATATATCAAATCATTTTATTACAAATATTTTTACTTACAATGGATCATAATGTAAAATCCTGAATCGAGTACCTGAAAACTGTAATGAAGTCTCGCTTTAGCTATATTATGCCGCACCCGACTACACTAACCTGAAATGAAAAGTGAGAGGTGAGTATTTGGGAAAATACTCGGTGAGTAGACAAATAATACAACAGAAACCAGAGGTCAAACACTGATTATAGAAAACCATCGTAATCATGTAAATCAAGTATAGTAAAATGTGGCATTATACACATGTCTAAAAACCAATGTAATATAAAATCTATATATCCCCTCAATCTATAGGATCTCATCCACTCCCTCAGAGCTGTATGGCTAATCTGTAACCCTGGTTGAGGATGTGTGTCCATGTATAATATCCCTCGGTCTATAGCATCCCATCCACTCTCTCATAAACTGTATGGCTGATCCGTAACCTTGGTTGGGATACAGTATAAGGCTAGCATGCTTTAGCCTAGACATGTGGATTTCACCCATCCCTCTTGGATTGTATGGTCAACCCATATTCTGTGGTCTATTGGATTCTACCCACTCATATGAGCTGTATGGACAATCCTTACCTATATATAATCAATAACATGGCACACTAAATCATAAATCAACCATAATGGCCCATCAGGACAAATCGAGTATCAGGTGACACATAAGGTCAACACTCATCAGTGGCTCACAAGGCCAATGCAATACTGTGGCTCACAAGGCCAAAATATAAAACAAGTATGACACCTCGGTCATTTCACTCAATTATGCCACATTCACATATATAAATATAAAATAGCCTCCAACCTCAAAATCACAATATCATCAAACATAAACACAATAGGCCTCTGGCTTCACATTCATGACAATCTAGGTTTCAAAATAAACCTATTTCTATCACAAACAAGGGGTCATCTCGGCCACCACACAACATACATACAATGCCTCTTCATTTCAGTTATGTATCCATAGACATACATTTATATATATATATATATATATATATATATATATATATATATACATACATGCTATCATCTCTAGCATTA
>JAVXUL010000009.1:7229006-7245278 GCA_035590515.1 Trichilia minutiflora | reverse complement strand
ATCTTAAGAGTTACGTATATATGGATACTCAGATTCTGATTTTTAGTCAAACCTGGATGATAGAACGTTTACATTTGGTTTTATTTTTATATGTAATGGAGGTACTGTCAATTGAAAGAGTTCCAAACAGACGACGATAGCAGATTTTACTATAGAGGCTGAATATATTACCACTTCTAAAGCAGCAAAAGAGGCTGTTTGGATGTGAAAGTTTGTATCTAAATTTGATGTCGTTCCTAATATGAGTTATCTGATAACTTTATTTTGTGACAATACTGGGGCTACTGCACAGGCAAAGGAACTGAGGGCACACCAAAAGTCCAAACATATTCAGCGTAAATATCATATTTTGAGAGAATTCGTTGAAGCTGAAGAGATACTGATACAAAAGACTATTTTATTGGACAATGTAGCTATCCTACTAACTAAGGCGATGACACAGAAGCAACTTGACTAGCATCTTAAGAAAATGGGTATTTGATACCAGAACGAATGGCTTTAGTGCAAGTAGGAGCTTGTTAATGTATACCCTAGAAAGCATTCGTGTTGTCGGGTTTAAGACTAATAATCTTATATGAATTTTTATATATTAATAAAAGCAGTTCTTTATTTAAATACATTTGTTGTTTCCTTTATTTTTTATGCAAATGAATATTGAATGTATGTAAATCGTTCAGATAATTTTATTTAATTATTAAATAAATTATTAAATCGTTTCCTACATATGGTGTGGAATGGGTAACTATATCACATAATAGGCATACTAATTACCGCTTAATGATATTATATGATAATATATATAGACTAATAATATGAGTATTATTATAAGTACATTAGTGTGGATTCATAGTTGGTGAACTGTTTATCGAACGGATCGAATATTGATGAATCATATGGTATGCATGTAGTCAATGATTTATCGATATATTATAATAGTCTACAACGTAATCCTTTGACCTGAGACATCTAGAATTAGACTCTTTATGGATAGGTATATTTTATATGGTGTATAAGTGTAGGACTAATCACACCTTGTATAAGAAGTCAATTTGGGTATGCTTTGTTCATATAAGTATTTGATTGACAGTCAAGATAAGATCCGTTGGCTCGATATATTAGACCGAGAACTGTCATTACCTCTGTCCGAGTTGAGTTCCTAATCGAATGTCGATATAATGTCTTAATTATAAGTCTGTGGTCACAATATAATGTTGACATATGATCGACAATTCGAAGATGAATCAAGATTAGGGTTTTAATAGTCTATGAACTCTTTCTCGATCAGGATACGATAACGGATTACTCACCCATTACGTGCAATCAAGGAAAGATTTGATGAAAATACTTCTTCATCGTGACTTAGGGATTATAGCGCATTACTAAATATTAACCATAATCGATGAGCAACTAAAATGTTCAAAGTGCAAATATTCAGCATATGTTCACGGCTGAGTCACGATGAACCTTTATGGTCCACCAAGATTCTCTAACATTTCTTCACCCGAGAGAGAGATAAAATATTATCGACAGAGGGCTAGTACCCTCATGATAATATAAAAATAGGTCAAAACTGATACATATAACTGTTATATGTATTAAATACTCTTTAATATGTTAAAGAGGTAATTTAATGTAAATTACTTGTCAAATTTGATAATAATGATTATCAAATAAGTTAAAATATGATTTTAAGGCAAAATGGTAAAAACTAAATTAAATAGTTTAATTTAGTGCAAAATAATTATTTTGTCCCTATATGATACATGTGTGTAATTTATTGTAAATTACATATTTAAATTTGATAATTGTGATTATCAAATATATTAAAATAGAATTTTAATATAAAAAAATAAAATTTAAATTAAAGTGCTTAATTTGGATGAAAATGATTATAGTACCCTTATGTGTAGATTAGGACCAAGGGTATTATTATAAATATACCATGATTTTGGATTTAGGAAAATTCAAAATATTAATTAAAACGTTAATTATGATGTCATATATCTTATTTCTTTAATTGTTAAAGAGTTAGATAATTTTAAAATATTAATAGTTAATATGTTCACAAACGGCATGTTATGATTGATTAATTAATTTTCATCATATGTCATTTGATTATTGGTCTAATTTTGTATGGTTGTATCCATGTAAAATGGTTTTAGTTCTATTATATTATCTTCAATTATTATATGATATTTATATGATAAATATGAATTAAAATAATTAGAAATTGAAAAAGAAAATATAAATATCTATGTTTTCTTTAATATTTAGCATGAAAAATTAAGCAAATCTCTCTCTCTCTCTCCCTTGTATATGGTTCGTTCGTGGTGGAGAAATTTTGTGTATGGTGTAAAGTGAAGATAGGACATGGTTTTGTTCTTGGAATTCATCACATCTTCAAGGTTGCATCTTGTCTTCATAAAGCCCTAAGATAATTTTGCATGCAAACCTTCGTTTTTCAACCATTTAGCCTAGAGTTTTTGAGTCAAAAACTTACATTTCAAATATGATTTAGGCCATAGAGCCTTTAATGTGGACCCTTAGTACAAGCCTACTAGGAGGGGTTTCCCTCATCATCCCCACTCTCTTAAGTAACAATGGGAACCCCGACGGATTCCAGGCTGGTGCATGTCACATCTGAGAGGTTGTCTCTGTGAACCATTGCTTCGCCTACTGCAAAACCCACCATAACCCATCAGAGACCATCCCACACTGTTCGGAGACACCCTACCTTTTTTTTTCTGAAAACAAGAGAAAGTCCACAAAAAACCTAAAACGTAACTCTACCCTGAAAGAAGAAGAAGATCCCTGCAAGAATCACGAACACTGGAATGAAAACACCTGCAAACATGAGAAAAGCAAGGAGAAAATGGAGGCAAACAATAATGGGTTAGAGCAGAAAAAGGGGCATAATAATACCTAGGAGTCTAAAAATGATAATGACAGAGATAAAAGGTGGGGGTATTTATAGGAGGAAACCCCAGATCTCAACCGTTGATCTCGAATAACTGGGGAGCATCCACGTGTTGAAGGCTCCATAGATGGTCCCAGGGCTCGAGAAACGATCAAAATCGCAGCCACCCACTTTTGGACACGTGGATATGGGGAAATCAAGTATTTAAACTCTCACAAGATACGAAATGGTGCCAACTCAAGAAGCGATATATGAGGTGGCCCCTAAGCAGACAACATTTAATAAGGGAGAGAGTAGGAAATCAGGTGGAGACACGTCAAATGAGACTTTATGAACAACAGGTACGAGGTCATAATTATAGGGAACACCTTTTACAAATCAGTCCCTCAGTAGTCACTCACTCCCCTCGTACCAGCAGCAAACTTCGACCTCTCCAAAATAAGTGAGGCCCCGGGATTTCACTAGCACTTAGAGTTTCTATTATAAACCTCACAAGTCTCGCACCATAAATTGGGGGACTGGATATTTGGGTAAAAGGTGAGGGTGACACGTGAAGAACCTCCAAGCAAACGTGTGACAAGTCCGCCTCCAGAGAGCACTTGACCGAGGATTCCTCGTCCCTGATCCAAAGGACTCCCAATCCCGAGGACTCCTCATTCTTGATCCATAGGATGCCTAACCTGAGGCCTCATCACCCCTGAGTTAGAAGACACCTAACCCCAAGAATTCCTCGCCCCTAATTCAGAAGACACATGATCCCAAGGACTCCTCGCCCTTGAGTCAGAGAACACCTAACCCCGAGGACTTTTCATCTCTGGTCTAGAGAGTCCCCAATATTAATATAAAAATGGGAATGATTAAAAAGGCACAGAGGATCCTATAGCTTGAAGCACCACCCTGCCGTAGAAGCCATCTGTCTCATTGCCTGCAAAAGTTCAGATGATGTAATGGTAGCAGAACCTACAACCCTCTAGTCTGATAGCACAGCCCTTAAATGAATGCGCCTAGCATATTATCTAAGAGCAGACAATCCCATCATTTTTATTTTTCGATACCAAGTCACATCCATTAGTTTTACAAGAGCCTTATAAAAAGAGAATAAACCACAACACAAAAACATTCTTGTCATTATCTTTCAATTCTTTATCTTTTATTTGCTAAACTTTTCTCCCCTTTTCTTTCAATTCTTTACTGACTTAGACATCAAAGTTTTTTCATTGGAAAACACTCCTGATATTGCTCATAGGGTGTTACTGTTTTGTAGGAAATATTAAGCAAAACTCATCCACATCACAACCACTGTACTTACTGAATTACTACTCGTTAGTGTGAGAAAATCACTTGATATTTTCTGCACCAATAATTCCTATTATTTTTGAGAACTTTTACTATTTATACCTTAATATGTCACTACAAGATAGGCTTTAAAATTCTCAATCAATATAAGTTTAAGGGTCTCGAATATTATTATTCTCTTAAACGATAAGCTCTTTAGTTTTTAGTTAAAAGTTGACTTTTAACGATGAACTTATTTCTTACATAATCTGATTTTAATAACATGTGTCTTTTGAATAAATAACCATCAATCGTATGTAAAATTAAATGCACAACTTAACATCTCCTAAGATTTTACAATTGAAAAATGTTTCTAATTTTGGGATCAACGTCGTATCAACTTTCATATCATTGAATTTAAGACTTCCCATTTAATTTTGACTATTACCCTTTTCAAATCCCTAAGCTTTTATTTGACATGGCATTATTTTTACCATTCATCCAATCAACGACCAGGGTTTCAAAGCTGGTTCAGTTGTGGCCTTCCACGTTGATCTATAAATAGCCCTCTTTATTTTCATTATTTCACTTTGCAATTTCTTTGAGTTTGAACTTCATTTCTTTCTAATATTCAAGAGCCACTAACCATCCATAAATCCACAACCGTTTATCTTAAGAAAGTTTTCCTCTTCTTTCCCTTTTTTTTTCTTGATAACTATCCATGTGCAATTTTGCATTCATTATCGATATCTAGGAAGATTAAGAGATAGGATTTTGAATGGTATTAACTTATTTTGGGTTGTTGATGATCCAATGCAGCCTTTTAAAACTTTTAATTCAATAATTTATAGGTAAAAATAGAACCTACCCAAAATGAAAATGGGTTGCTTTGAGGCGAGACAACCTAAAAGAAAACCTAACCATTATTCTAGTAACGGCCCCGATTTTTGAATTGAAAAGACCCGAAACCCCTTTTGAACATGATACTTTTTTTTTTATTTCTTTTCTTTTGTTTTTTTTTTTTTACCTGGCCCGACTTTTTGTTATTTGAACACTGACCTAGGTCAACACACCTGACTTGTCAACTTAGTGTTTGAATAGTCTTAAAGTGACTAGAGCTCAAGTGTTGAATTAAAAAGAGCTTCTTTTTTATACTAATTGGGTGATTTCTTGTCTTATTGAGAATTACATTTCTAAGAGCTATTTTTCTCAGGCAAAAAGTAAATCCCCTTCTCTCTTTCAATTTTATTTCTCTTAGATGAGTTGTTTTATCTTTCTTCATTGCTTTTCTGTTGTAGAAACTATGATGCTGTCCAAAAAAATTGCAAAAAATCCTTTAGATGCCATGAGGCATTTGGCTAAGAGAAAAAAGAAAAAAGAATAGCTTCTTTCCAATACTGAGATCAAGCTGCCAAAAAATTCTTCTGTTATTACCCCTAGCCATGACTCTAACAAGGAGATACGTAAGCATGATGAGAACATCATGCTAGATTGAGATGGGAAGGAAACCATAGAAATTGAGATAACCAAAAGGCCTAGAGTTAAAAGCTTATCTAGTGTTGAGGTGGTATTCCTAAAATTAACAAATGCTGACTTACCTGAAAGCAAGGGAGAGTTTTTTGAGCACCTCATTCTCTCGGTTAACAACATTAGACTTGTTGCTTCTTTAGAGATATCCAAGAAACTAGCCTCGCCTAACACTAGCAATATTTTTGATTTCATTCACAAATATGTGATGTGGGGTAGTTTTTTAGCCTTTGTTTCAGGGTGTACTTTATTATAATTTATGAATGCTTGTTTGTTGCTTTTATATTGAACATATATTGTAGTTTCACCATGAGAAATGTTGAGGTCAATACTATCAAAGAGAAAAAGATTCTCAAGCTTTAAGAGCAAAACTAATATTTATTGAACCAACTTGAGAAAACAAAAAAACAACAAGACCAAGTTTGAAGAGAAGTAAGGTAGATAGGTAAAGAGAAGGAGGATCTTAAGGTTAGGGTTATAGTTTCTGAATCTACTTATTCATAATCTAACAAGAGGATCAAAACTTTTGAATGTGATTTGAATAAGGTAAAAGGAAAATGTCAGGTTTTACAACAAGATTTCAACACTCAGAAGAATTTGGTAAAGCCTTTTATTGCCAAGTTGATGGAAGTTTAAGTAAGCGTCGAAGTAATATTTATTAAGAAGGTCAATGAAGGGATTAATCTTACCTGTAAAACCTTTCACAAAAATTTTTAAACTAGGATCTTAACTGATTGTACAAGACTTTGGATAGAAAGCTTCTCGTCTTTGATGATGCCTTCTCAAATGATACCCCCCAAAAGATCAAAGAATTGATACCAATTGATTATGTGATAAATTCTAATTTCTTAACAAGCATGTAATGAATTAATTTCTTTTTCCTTGAACTGGTGAATATATTTTCATTGTTTTGAGCTACTTGTCAAAATTTATCTTTATTTGATAAATTTCTTTTCAACTTATGCAACTAATCCTATCACTTGAATGAAATTAATAATTTAAACATATAAGAAGAATTTATGACATTTTGACCTGAATGAGAAAATAGATCTTTGGGTTTAACCTTCAATTCCAATTGAGATCATTTTCTCTCTGAGATTGAGTTCTTTAATAACTATCATCAAATTTGATTTCCTAATTTGTTTCAAGGTCACTTTTTCTTGAGAGTGAGTCCCTTAGCAATTGAGACTTATCCCGTTTTATGCATCATACTACTATAACGACTTTTTACATTTATTTTTCTATTCTTTTAGGAATTAGGTCTGTTGTAAACATAAAAACTAACATTTCACTGTTCTCACATTTCACTGTTCTAAAATTAGAACTTTTATTTCTTTTTTACGGATAACATCATTGTGGTTGACCCTAATCTCATCATTAGGTTTATTCATGTAGATGATACCCTTGTACATCCTGAGCTCTTGCTCAAGGCTTATTTGAGTATGTACATTTTTAATCGAGAGTGAGTTGGCCTATACATAATGCCTTACGGTCCTCTTACTCAAAGGCTATAATAACTGTAAGAAGTTAACAATGCTAAAAGACATGAACATACACATAATGGTTTACTTGTGTAGCTTTATATACTCAAGAAATAAAATCACTTTATTACATTTTTGGAAGAGATTACAATCTGCCCTTACTTTCAGGGTCATATAATTTTAATCTCTTGGCATTCCAAGATTTCTTAACTTTGTTATTGTTAGAGTCCCTTAACTTGTAGGCTCCAGGTCTTATGGCTTGAATTACTTTGTAAGGCCCTTCTTAGTTTGCTCTAAACATCCCTTCTTCAAGTATCTTTGCATTTATAGTAACTTGTCTTAAGAGTAGATCTCCTTTTTTGAAGGCTTGATGTCCGACGATTTTTTTTAAATATCGAACTACTTTTTATTGGTATGCAACTATTTTTATGAGACTTAATCTCTCTTTCTTTAAGTAAATTCAAATATAAGCACATTTTCTTCTCATTTTCATTTTATATAAAATTACTAACATAAAATGTTAAACTGATTTCGACTATAATTACTGCCTCAAAATCAAAGGCAATAGATACGGGGTTTCTTTTGTTGCGACTTTTGAAATTGTTCTGTATCCCTAAATTACTTCTAATAATTTGTCAATCTAAACACCTTTGTGTTCTCTGAAATTTTTTTTGAGTACTTTTTAATAGTTTTATTAGTAGCTTTCACTTGTTCATTTGTTTTTGGATGAGTTGGTATTATAAATCTGAGATCTATCCTAAAGTCTTAACATAAATCTCTAAACTTAGTGTTTTCAAATTGTTTTTTATTATCTACAATCAACGTATGGGGTATTTCGAATTTGTATATTATATGACTCTTGATAAACTCGATGACTCGCTTCTCAGTGATGTTGACCAGGGGTTCTACTTTCACATATTTTGTGAAATAGTCTATTACTATTAGTGTATGTTTTTTAAGGCTCTAGGAGTCCGTAATGGGCTAGTAAAGTTTATTCTCAATTGTGCAAATGGCAATGGACTCAACAAAGTGATTAGCTTTTAGGTGATTGTTTAAGTATATTTTCATATATTTGACATTTATGGCATATTTTAACAACTTGATTGCGTCTTTAAGAAGCATAGACCAATATTACACCTATTTTAGGATCTTGTGGGTCAACGACCATGCTGTCTATGATCACAACAGATTCCATAATAGATTTTTTTAAATCTTGGTCTGTTTTTTCGGATTTCAGACATTTTAAATAAGGAAGGCTAAAATCTCGTTTACGTAACTCCCCATTGATCACTATATACCTAGCAAACTTGTTTTTAGCCTTTTGATTTTCATCCTCATTTTTTGGAACCTTTCTTCTTGAATATATGACTTTATTGCGTCAATCTAGGTTCTCACTCGACTATCGTGAGGGAGCTATTTTCTTATCAAAACTTTTTTGTTTTAATACTTCAACAGGAATTGACACAGAGACTTTTTCTTTGAAAGTAAAGGCCAACTTATCCAAGAAGTTGGCTCTTGTATTTTTTTAATCTCGAGACTTGTTTCACTATCATTTTATCCAACTTTCCTATAAGTTGTCTAACTTTATTCAAGTAAGCTTGCATATTGTTCTCATGTGCTTATAAGTACCTATTTACCAAGTTAGCAATTAACTATGAATAATTATTTGTGTTCATTTAGACTACTCCTACCAATAGAGTCAAATTAATCCTTCTAATCAGTGTTTCGTATTTTACCTCATTATTAATTACTTTGAAATCAAACATGAGTAACTATATTATCTTAACTTCATCTGGTCTAACAAAAATAATTCCTATTTTCCCATCTTGAACATTAAAGGCACCATCAGTGAAAAGATGTTAGGGAAATTTTTCTGAATTCGAATATGAAGAGCTATCTCCAATTTGTTTTGAGTCCTTATTAACAATTTGATAAACTACTAAGTGTTTGGATACTATTCTTTCTGTTATGAAATCTACCAAGATTTATCCTTTTATTACCCTTCTTAATTTGTAACAAATATCGTAATCATTGAAACCTTTTTGTTACGAAATTTACCAAGATTTATCCTTTTATTACCCTTCTCAATTTATAGCAAATATCATAATCACTAAACTCAATTGACCATTTTGTTAATTGTCCAAATAAATCAGATTGGTGGAGAATTTGTTTCAAGGATTGATTTGTTAAAATCACCATTTAGTAAGCTTGAAAAATAAGAGTGTAACTTCCTTATTGCAACCACTAATGCAAGTGTTAGTTTGTTTAGGGGTGAATGTCTCATATCAGCATTTATTAATGGTTTATTGGTATAATAAATTGATCAATGAACTTTTTTTTTCAGGTCTTCATTTACCAATACTAAGCTTATAAAATGATCGCTCACTGCTAAATATATGTAAAACATGCATGTCATTTGAGGGCTTGTTAAATGTGGTACTGACCTGAGATATTCTTTCAACTCTTGAAAGTTACTCTCACACTTTACCGTTCACTTCATTTCCTTCTCTTTCTTTATGGTATAAATGAATAGAAAGCATTTGTTAGTAGCTTTGGATATGAACCTATTTAGGACGGTCAATTTTCTTATCAAACTTTATCATTCTTTTAATATTGATGGAAATTTAGCTTTAGTATAGCCCTTATTTTTTTAAGGTTAGTATCTATTCCTTGTTCACTAACCACAAACCTTAAAATCTTTCATACTCTAACTCTAAATACATATTTCTCAAAAGAGAGAAAGTTTTCGCCAAATGCTTCACATAATCATTTACTTTTAGAGATTCCAAATGCTTCACATAATCATTTACTTTTAGAGATTTAATGATTTATTATTTACATAAACTTTTATGGTTGACCCAATCAGATGCCTGAATACCTGATTAACCAACTTTTGAAAAGTTTCTCTCGTATTTTTCAACCCAAAAGACAGCATTTTATAACAATATAGTCCTTAATCAATTATAAAAGAGTCTTTTTTTAGTTTGATTTGTGCATCTTAATTTAATTATATCCTAAGAATGCATTTATAAAGCTCAAGAGTTCATGTCTCATCGTGAAATTTACCAATTGATCTATTTTTAAAAATAAAAAACTATATTTTAGACAAACTTTATTTAGGTCAATAAAATCAACATACATTCTCCGCTTCCCATTTGATTTTTTCACCATAACAACATTTGTTACGTAATCTGAATAGTATACTTCTTTGATGAAACTAGCTTTCAATAATTTTTCTACCTCTATTCGAATTACTTCTCTTTTTTCTAAGTTAAATACTCAGATTTTTTATTTTACAGGGTTGAAATTAAGGTTAGTTATGAGCCAGTGAGATGTGACTCTTGGACTAATGCTAGGATTGTTATTGTGTGTTGTAAAGGTAGTAATAAGGAGCATGACCTGCAACCAGTATCCTTAGTACTTGATCATCATAGGTCATGATCGTTATTTGTGACAGTAGTTATGCAAGGGAATTTCCTTCTTGATTCTCTTTCTCATTCGTACATCTCCTAGTTGAATATGTCTTAGTTGTTGCCACGGTTCTCTATTCTATCTTTTAATAAGTATTTTGACTTCTTATTTGTTTCTCACAAACAGTGCCAAAATGTTAATGCACGAAAATCTTTCTTTGAATCCAAGTACTAAAAAAAGCTCATTCTTCCATCTATTTAGATCCGTAATAGCCTGAAATTACAAGAAAAAAGATCAAGAGAAAAATCGTTTGTTCAATAAAAATCCTACAATATTTAAGTTAGGATTTTTTTTAATACTATTTTAGAAAGAATTTGACAGCAATTCAATAACTCAATTAAAAATTCATAAATGGTTTTCCCTTGCCTCTTACGTTTTAACGTGATTCAACATTTTATTAATTGCCACATTTTCAACTATTGCGAATTTGTCAAAGATCATGAAATTATTAACTCCTATTATATAATGTAATTATTGGGTTATAAAATATTTAAATGAAAACTATTTTAAGCAATCCATGTGTTAAATTAAACGTGATATCAGAGTCAGGATCCACTTTCACAATTCACCCCCCGTACTGAGATCTCTAAATGTTTTTCATAAAGAAGCCTCATAGTTTAATGTCTTGATTTGATGAGACCTTCAACCATTTCTCAACAACACTCACTTGAAACAGTTAATCTCAATTTCTAATTATTCTTGGTACCATTTGTCCCTTAAACCTTTTACTACGTATTTACTCAATACCTTGATATGTCATTGGGGCACAGGCTTCAAGGTTCTCGGTTGATATAGGCCTTAGGATCTCATGTATTGTTATTCTCTCAAACAAGTTCTTTCACTGTAACCGCAGCCATGATCATTCTTTCAAGCAAGTTCTTCCATTATAACCGCGTCCATGATTTGATACAAAAGAGAGTAAGGGGTGCTTCCACTCAATCAATTCAAGCAAGTAGATTTTTGAGTACTCTAAAAAATGTAAATATTTGGAAAATTAAAGGAAAAAAAACTTTCATTGATTTTTAACCTTAAATAGTTCTTTCAGGATAACCCAAACATGGTGTTCATAAATTGAATAAAGTTACAAGATATGAAATCGAGAGCACAATGAAATTCCATAATCTTAAACCACCGAGATCCCCAGATCAAATGTTCAAAAATCTACCTCAGCGCACTTTGATCTTCTTCTGGCTTTGGAGCTGGGTTGCAGCGCAAATTTTCCCCCAACATCGGATAGCTATTAGTGAGGGTATTACAATCCACGAGGCATTTGCCCCAATGTAGTAAGCATTATAGTAAAATGGACTAGCAGCAAAATTATCGCCTTCCAAGTAAGAAGTTATAAAATATACAGCAGTCCCATAGAGCTGCCCAAGAGAAATGGCAAACTGAAGAATGTAGCTGTATGACTTTCCTTTAGCTATAGCATACCTACCGGATATCAGTAACAAATTGTACAAATCAATAATGAAGACTTTTAAATGTTTGAAGCTTGATTTCAAACAAGAAAAATGGAATATGAATTTATAACTCAGAGCAGTAAAGTCAAGTCTTACACTGCAAGAAGACTAGCAGGGCCCTCTAAAAACTTCAAACAAGAAAAATGGAATATGAATTTATAGCTCAGAGCAGTAAAGTAAAGTCTTACACTGCAAGAAGACTAGCAGGGCCCTCTAAAACTGCAGTAATTCCCTCAACAGCAACAACTCCTGCATCTCTCCCTACATATCTTGAGTCCCCTTTGCTATATTCTTTCCCTGCACGATTTCTTTACTGAGTATATCCACTAAAGACCTCACAATTACAAACTCATCTCAACAGTTTATTATGACTAAAGGAAGAGATCTTACAAACTTCAGCCAAGTAAAAACCAGACTTGTCCTTATAAAATTCTGGAGAGAAAGCAAAATAACCCTCTAGAATGATGTGCGTAAGGCCAGTGAAAGCCCACCAGCACATGAGCCATCTATCAACTTTTGATATCTTGGGTACTTTCCCTGGTACAAGCAAAAAGATGCATAAACAAATTAAGGAGGTGAAAACATTGTATTTTTATGATCAAGAACGAGCACGACTAGTTAAATTATTTTTATTTTATTTTATTGTTTATATTACATGTATTGGGCACCTTTTTGTGTTGTTGTTGGAGTAGTGTTTCGGTTACTTACTTTGTGGCGTTAGTTTTATTGTCTGTGTTAGAGTACCAATTCTATTTCCTTATTGGAAGAAGTTTTTTATTTCTTTTTGTTTAGGTCAATGGCCTTAGTTCCAGTCCCTAAAGTAGACTTGGAAGAATATCTAACAGAGAATATGATGTTCACTACCAATTTCTTCTGGATTTTCTTTCCTTTCTCCCTAAATTTCTCCTCTTTCTTCCGAATTTTCTCCCCTTTCTCTCTAAATCTCTCTTATTTCCATTCTTCCTTATCAGTGCTACATCATTCTATTTCTCAGGATCTGAGATTAGCACATAAATTACCATGAATAATACACAAATTTTGATCACAAACAGAAGGATGAAGGACAACAGCAACTACCATGACATTGAAATTATAGCAAAGCCTCAATAAAGACTCCAATGAGAAGGGCACTAGATCATTGATTTGAAACAACTCCCAAAGTCGACAACACAATTTTGGTTTCTTGGAAATAATTCTGACATTTCACGCACGCAAAAAAGCATTCGTTCTCCATTTTAAGCTCATTTTCAGCATTCAATCCAAAAATTGTTTTAAAACACCACGTATAACTCGTTGTAAGATATTATCTCACCCTCCTTTCCAGAATTGAATAATTTCAACTCGCTAATTATAAAAAAAGATCTTTATTTTCTTCACTTGATATATATATAGATATATAGATATATATAATCAGAGAGGTGATAGTACTGGCATGCATTTTTCAGTCTATAGATTCAAGTTTTAATAGATATAGAGATATATATAATCACAGAGGTGATAGTACCGGCATGCATTTTTCAGTCTATAGATTCAAGTTTTAACAGATTCGAAATTTTAATCGGCTAACCCAAAATCCAAACGATGAACAACAGATTTAAAAATCCCATGGTTGTTTCACATCCAATACTAGAAATAATAAGTAAAATAATTGAGAACAAGAGACAAACCAGAGATGACCCAGGTGATCAAAGTGACGAAAACGGAAGCCATTCCATAAGCAGTAAGTATGACAGACTGAGAGAGTAAATTTGGTACGTAATCTACAAGATTTAGGTCTCTGGGCACATAGGGATGACCCATTTTCTTCGCTTCCTCTTCTCTCCGTCGCACTCTTCTTCTTACTCAAACTACTACTACATATTGGCTGTGGCTCCGACACCGGAATTTATAACACCACAGTCAACTACCAACTAAGGATCAAAAATGCCAGCGCAGCCACAGCCAACAAATTCAGTTTTTTATTATTAGCGGCGATTTTGTTTTATTTTATTTTTATTGAATTTGGCTTTCACGTGATTGACTTTTTAGCTAGGCTTTTTGGATCATCTTAGTCTTGGGTTTCAGGCTAGATGATTAGGGCCCAAACCGAAAAACGAATTGGGCTAGGGTTATTGTGATATTTTAAAAATAAAATCAAATAAAATATTTCATATATTGCACTGTTATTCAGTATTGTGTTTTTTTTTAAAAACAAATTGGAATTAACCTAGAGAAGTAGTTTTCCTTTTACTATAAAAGAAAATGTGGTCAACCACAACAAGCTTAAAGTAAAAATTACTAAATTTTGTTATCTAGATGATTAATTCATTCTTATCATTATAATAAATTAATTAATTATTATAATTCAGTTCTAAAACATACTTTAAATAAAAATTAATTAACAAAAATGCACATAAGAAATAGAAAACTTATAATATATATAATGTATTTCTTAATTTCATCATTAGAAGTTCTCCGTGACTCTTTCATAGTTAATGACGATGTATTTTGACGTCCCGGAAATTGCCATTGCATAAAAAATTTGATGTGGTTAGAATACAAGATTTTAACTATATAAAACGTATCAAATTATTGATTCGATCATTTAAATAATTAGATAATTATGATTTTATTAGACTGAGAAAAAGTTTAAGGCATGTATATTTGAGGTCACTTTGTATTTTTAATTTGAAAAGTCGCTTTTTCCAAATATATATATATATATATAAATTATAATATATTTTTTTTAAAAAAAAAAATATTTATCAATTAACGATGTCCAGAGGGTCTAATAGGATAAAATTCGGATAATTAATGGAAGCATGGGACAGGGAATTAAAAAAAAAAATTAATCAATTGAAGCACGACAGAAACATATTGTTTTACGTCTCAGACAACTTTGCTCTTTCCTTTTTTCTGTTCTTTGAGATGGCATGCTGCGCAAATTCTTTTCCAACATCGAATCTTATCAGCAGGAAATATGAGCCAGGTTCCATCTTGTGTAATGGAGTAGGAAAAGTAAAATTATCGTTTCCAAGAAAAGTTATTGCCTTTCAAGAAAGCAGTTATGAAATATAGAGAAGATCCATGCACACTGAAGAAGATAGCTGTATGATCTTCCTTCAGCTATAGGAAACCTGCCATAGTAATGGCATTTGATTCCAGACAGGCAAACGGAGTACGAGTTTACAAATTACAATTCAGAAAGTGAAATGAAGATTTACACAGCAAAAAGACTAACAGGGTCAACTACAATTACAGCAATTCCAACAACTGCTGTATGCATGCCTGGATGCATATCTTGAATCACCTTTGCTATATTCTTTGCCTGACACATTTCCTTCACGTGAGTATTTACATATTATACATATATCGCCTTGCAATGTAAAGTAAATTTACCAGGACACAGAACTTGCAAACTTCGGCCAAATAATTAGTAGACTTATTATCCTTCAAAATATCCGGAGACATAAAACAATAGCCCTTGTGAAAGATGTGAATGAGTCAGTTGACAGGAAAGCCACCATATCATGAGACATCTGTCAGTTTTTGATAACCTGCGTGAGAACATCCCTGTTACAGCACAAAAAGAGATTAAAACTGTTCTATAGAAATATGAGGATAGTATTCGATGTTAGATTTTTGTGCGTTTATATTAATTAATATTGTGATATTATAAAAAATGGGTTAATATCATAGTTATTGAGTAAAGTAGATTTAATTATATGATTTAAAGAAAATTAGGTTTAACGTCTATAATAGGCTAGTTATAACAGTTAGTGTAGGTCATGGATCATGCTGAAGTCTTTATTGAGGAGGTCTAGTAAAGACTAATCAGGATTATATTAGAACCTCTCTCTAACTCTATATAAAAGAAAGTATGGGTTTCAAAAAATCCTAACCTGCCTCCTTCCCATTGAATAGGCTGCCATAAAATAGAGAATAAAGAGAAAGACCTAACTTTTAAAAATCTGCAAGTTGCAACGATAGCTGCGTCAATGGTCAAAAGAGATATGCATCTTTAGTATGATTTGTGTTCTAATTTCATGTACGACGATCTTATAGAAATTAAAATTTTCAACAAGTGGTATCAAAGCTCAGGGCATCCATGAGTTAGAATGAGTTAGAATCAAATCACTATATTGAAATTTATTAAGGACTA
>JAVXUL010000009.1:7208902-7228906 GCA_035590515.1 Trichilia minutiflora | reverse complement strand
CTACTCACTGAGTTTTCCTCAAACTCACCTCACCACAGTTCTTAGTGTGTGCAGGACTTTTTCTTAGTGAGGACCGTACTGGCTTGTTGCGAAGAGTATTGGATATCCAGATTCTCCTCACAGCCACCTAATGATTACTTTTTGTCTGATTCTGTCATTTTGTGTATTAGGAGCTCAATGCTCAATGATATATATATGTATAAAGTTACTTGTAGGTCATTGTATATTCTTGTATATGTATGGCTATACAATTGTATTTTTGGTATTTGAGTAAAATCGTAATGTAGGGCACGAAGCCCTTGGTTTATCATCTCGAATTGCATACATATTATTTGTATTACAGATTGTCGATCACGTCTGTCTGAGGCTTATGGGGGTGGGATATCCCTACTCCCATGCCATCACGATCCCGACTACCAGGGTGTGACAATTAGTGAGGGTATTACAACCCACGACACATTTGCCCCAATGTGGTATGCATTATAGTAAAACGAACTGGTAGCAAAGTTATCGCCTTCCAAGTAAGAAGGTATAAAATATAAAGCAGTCCCGTAGAGCTGCCCGAGAGATATAGCAAACCGAAGAATGTAGCTGTATGACTATCCTCTAGCTATAGCATGAAAGTTGCTAAGATATATTTAACATCTTATGATCATTATTCTTTAGTTAACATATGCACACTTTTTGAATTTTTTTATATAATTAAATACGATAATATTTTTATGTTTAAGACTTTGCTTAGAATATAATAAATAGTTTTCCACTTGTTTTCAAATCTTGTACACACCAATATGTTTACAAAAATTTCAATAGAACCTTATAAAAACATAGATAACATATAGCTTCATTAAGGTAATTCTTGATTTTCTAACGTACACACATGCATACATGAAAGATTAGAAATTCAAGAAAATCATTTTTCAATTTCTATCTTTATTTTTCTCTTTCTTTTTCTATGATTGTTTTACGAAAAAATGAACATGGTAATGGTCTCTCTCTTTTCCACCGTAGCTAAAGATTGACGAAAAAGAATGAAAACCAATTCAAATCAATTCAATTCTAATTCACAAAAGGGTTCCAACATGTATAGCACTAAACAAGATAGTTATTGGTTGATTTTTATTAAAAACAAAAATCAATTATTATAAACATATAGTTATACACATGTAACATAATGATAGGCTAAGATTTGAAAAACTAATTCACTTTCATTAATCAAAATTAATGGATAATATCATATAAATAATTAATGATATATATCAATCAAATTAATATATAATAATAATAATAATAATAATAATAATAAATAAATAAATAATAAAGAAAGATAGAAAAATATTAATGTGTATGTGTATATGCATATCATATATATATATATATATACACACACACATATATTTGTATATGTATATTTATATACTTACATATATAATTTTCTTACATTTAATTATTTAATCAAATCAAAGAGTTAATATAAATCATATATTTGGTTAATCAAGATATAAAGAAAATTTGACATTGGACAAAATCATATTATGTAATTTGTCATTCAAGAATTTATTTTAATTAAATAATAATTATTTAATTAATAATAAATAAATAATTTTATTTATTAAATTCTTGATATGTAAATATATTTTCTAAGTTTTCATATATCAATAAATCATATTTATAATATAATAAAATTATTGAAATATTTCTCGAATATACGGGTGCTACCGTGCTAGTGCATTATTATTGAAAAATTTATTCTTTACTTTAAAGAATTTCAAATATTATCTAATCAATTATCAGATAATGTTTTATTTTTACCAATACGAAAATATTATAACCTTTGTAAATATCTATTGACTTATGTGTGTGACCCTTTTGATTTCACGTCGACTGAACATGATTATATACGAATATTTCGCATCACTTCGACACAACATTATAATCAAAATTTTTAATGATCATGAGTGACCTCTAGTAAAATATCATGATCCCCAGATACGATGAATGAAGATTTCAAATCAACTCAAATAGTCATGTGTCTATGTAATAAAGTCTCTCTGTTGTCGACTCCCGATTGAGTGCGGGTTATAGTATAGTTAAACCTTAACTCAATCATAGGATCAAGAACTCAAATCATATACAGGATCCACTTATCTGAAAATATATTTTCGAATATGTGTACTCTGATCGGAGATTTACTCCCCGTGTATGACATCCTTACCTAGGATTTCAAGCTCAACTATCTAAGTTAGCAAATTCCATCTCGAATATCATCTGTCCTCATGTAAAAAGAACATATTATCATTAAACTTCTTTTATCAGGCATGACTAGCCTAGTGTGATATACACAAGTGAACGATATGTCTCAGTATAGAGAGCAGTCGTAATATCTCAGGTCAAAAGATTAGTGATACACTAATATGATTGTGCAACATATCATTGACTGTGAATAATCACCCATGTGACTTATCTCGTTTAGTCACGTTCAGTAATACGTTCACAAACCTAATACTCATGTTTATACTCTTGTGACATGAGACTCATTACCCAACTATTAGCATCGAATGCTAATCATTGATAGCAACAAAATATGTCAGTCATGCGATATCATCATCCTTAATGATATTATTTTAACCGAAAACTTATTTGAACATATTTAAATCATAGACTTTGTACTCATATCTATAATACATTATAGATTGGGTCTTAACACATAATACATCACAGGATCTCATTTTGCATTGATAATCAAATTATAAATAAATATAGCAACTAAACAAATGTAAAATGATATAATAAAATGTCATTTATTAATTATAAACAATTTTACTATCAATTTATAGAGTATATATACTATATGGTGATATCCCCGAATAATATGATACAATTTATTCTAGGATATATCTCTAACATAGTATACCTGCCAGATGTCATTAACAAATTATATAAACCAATCGCGAAGACTTTTAAATGATGTTTGAAGCTTGATTTCAAACAAAAAATGATGAAACATGAATTTATAGCTTAGAGCACTAAAGTAAAGTCTTACACTACAAGAAGACTAGCAGGGCCTTCTAAAATTCTTGTAATTCCTTCAACTGTAACAACTCTTGCATCTCCTCCTACATATCTTGAGTCAACTTTGCTATATTCTTTTTGTGCAATATTCCTTTACTGAATATATGCACTAAAGACCTTACGATTGTGTTAACAAATGATCAAAGTCACATATAGAGGGATACATGATAGAAAGATACTATTTTTAGTGAACAATTGTATTTAAATAAAGTCATACATTTGCTCATTTTAACCGTCATTTATAAATAGGAAGTAGAACACAATGAATTAGTCAATAAAAAAATTTAAAAGTTTGGTATTCTTTAAAGAGAGAAACTAACTTTTTGGATAAAATTTTTAAGGTTTTATTCTGCCTTCAAGTTTTAGGCAACTTTACATGCAACCATTAATCTCACGACAGTGTTGATGATGTTTAACAGTGATATCAAAGTCGGATTTTTGTAAAGAAACTCTAAAACATAGCAGAACATTCTACTTCAATTTTTAATTAATTTGAATATCATTTTCAAGTATTTCTTTTTATTATGATGTTTTAATCCTCAAGGCAAATCCAACAGTATCAAAATCACCAAAATCTAGCATCAAAACGATCATAAAAGGTAATTTATAAAGCGTTTTATTTTAATTTTTGATCAATTTGAATATTGTTTTCAAGTGTTTCTTTTTACAATGATGTTTTAATCCTCAAGACGAATCTAACGGTACTAGAATCACCAAAATCTAAGATAAAAAATGATCAGAAAAGATAATTTTTGGAAAACTGTCAAGACATAAGATTCATGATAGAAAACCATATTCAAATGCATGGTAGAAAATTGTCATACATGATATATGCATTACATGCACCGATCAAGTCACCGAGGATTCAATTTGGTTCAGGTGATGAGATGATTTTATTAACTTATTAGGATTTTAATTTTGGGTAAATTTAAGTTATTTTATTAAATAATTTATATGTTTTTGGTGTTATAGGGTGTAGATGATTTTTGGATATGTATAGGATTTAAAGCTTCGAATATCAAATTATTGAAAGCCAAATGAGTAAAACAAATTTTTGGGCTCTCGTTATAGTGAGAAATTCTTGTCAGTTGCATCTAGTTCTCTAGAGGCCATCATTGCAGTCATAAACTTTTTATTCGTTGCAATGATAACTTTTTATTCCTGCTACAACGAAGGCATGGTTAGCTAGTTCTTGCATTAAGAAGACTTGGGCTACAATGGGATAAATTTTTGGTTGCTGCAACCCCATTTAGCATAATAGCCTTTCTTGATGCCTTAATTACTTTATTATTTAAGAAATTTTTTTGGGGATTCATGAAAAAGGAGAAATCTAGCATCACCAAGGAATTTTAGACGTTCAAGAGCTCAAGTCTTTAAAGATTAAAGGAAAAGAACTTGAAAACCATAATAAAATCATTCAAATTCATGGAGTTTTCTCTTTTTTCTCTTTTATCTTTTGAAATTATTTTGTTAAACAATGATTATATATTGGATATTTGTTATTGTTAAATCCATTTTCATGGTTGGCTAAACTTATTACTTAGCAGATTAATGAAACTTTAATGAACTTTGTTTAATACTTGTTGTTGTTAATGAAATGTATTTACCTATTTGTGCTCCTTATGCTTAATATTTAGTTTAACTGGCTATTAAACTAATTATAATATTATCTGAAATTTTGATTTGAAAAAGTTAGTTTTATGTATTTGATTAAGGTACCACAACCTTGATAATAATTTGTTAAAAAATAATTATTCACTATATAACAATATTTAGAGTTTGAACTTAATGAATACATGATTCATTCAAGTAAATAGAAATATTATCTTGGATAATTATGTATATGATTTCGTTGATATTCGAAAGATCAAATGAAATCAATTGCTAACTCTAGTTAATAGGTAAGTGAATAGAACTAATAGTAAACAAGAATTAAACATAGAGAACTCTTGTGTAGTTAAATCTCTTAAACTTGATTTTCATTAGAACTCTCTTAATTATTCTTTAATCATTAGTTTAGTTTAGTTGTCTCATTACTTAGATTTCATTTAACTATAATTGGATTAATTGATATTTATCTAAATAAAATTTAACCATTTTAATTACAAGAATCAACTTTAAAAATATTTTACAATCCTCGTGAAAATGATACTCTATTTTCTTATATTACAAAACCTGATACTATGCTCTTGAGTTTTTTTTATTGTGCTTTTAAACACTTTGGACATCAGGTGAACTTTAATCTTGTCCAATGCAGTTCAAACTTGGTTTATTCTGACCTGACTTAATAGCAACTGACCCAGCCTAATTTAATCTAAACACGATTCATACAATCTAATCTAACTAAATTGTTCGGTTTAATCCATTCTCTATTTAATTAAATCGTCTAATTTTCTCAAGTCCAATTTAAGGCCTAAACTAACTCTAATTGAATAAAAATTTGATTTTGACATGTTGGATTGATCTGTAACCTCAGAATTTGAATTTAAGCACTCAAAATTTAGAAATCTTTAGAAGTACACGAGTAAAGAGAAAAAAAACACCAATTTTGTACATTCTCAACTTACTAATACATAGCATAAGTTTTACTATTCTTAACTTGTGTACAAGAAAAATAAGTGTTATAAGATAAATTTGATATCCGATATCATTTTAATTTACGTGAATATTAAAATACTTAAAAATCGTGTACACACAATAATTATTCAAGAAAAATAAGATTGTTCCAATTTCTAAGTAAGGAAACTTGAAGAATCCTAAAAAAACATACTTACAGTCACATCTGAATGAATATAAGATTAGGTTATTAAAACTTAATCATCAATGAGTTGAAATTTATACAGTTTTAATTTATTTATTTTGCATTATGTTATTTTCTATTACGACTAGTAAAATTAATTCGGATTTATCTAAAATAAAGAGATTAAATAATATTAATTATAATAATAGAAAACAAGAATTTTATTTTTTATGACACATAAAAAAATATTGTATGTTATTAGAAAAAAACGCATAAAAATTACAGTTTTGAATAAATGAAAAGAGGATAATGAGTTAGTTAAGGCAATAATTCTTACTAACATAAAAGATGATTTAATTCCTTTATATAAAGTCTATAGTACTATTAAACAAATTATAGATATATTAGATAGTAAGTATAAATCGAATTTTGATACATATATTCAATTAAGGTTAGTAGAATTTAATAACTTTTGTATGAATGAAAATAATTATATAGTAGATCATATTATTAAAATGAAATTATTTACAAAAAATCTTTAAAATGCTGGTCATAAAATATCAATTCTTCTTAATAGTCTATTAAAAACATGAGAGATCATACTGTAACCTCAATAACATATAGATAAATTGATTTATCTATGACTATATTATGAGTAATATTGGCAATTGAAGAGATCAGATGAATAGAATAAAAAGAAAAAAAACACACTCCAATAACCTTCTCTTGACAGAAAGTTCTCGAAATGATAAAATCAAACAACATGAAGAGAATTCCAAGCGAAAGAAGAGACCACGAAAGCTTGGATCGAAAAATAAAAGATGTGAGAAAAATAGATGCTTTATATATAGGGATATTGATAATTTCAAAGCCAAATATCCAAAAAGTAAATGTAAGATAGACAAAAAAAAAATTGTTTTAATTATTTTTGAGGCACTTATTACTGAATCTCAAAATCAATTATAAATGAATTCTAGTACTATTAAACACATGAGTAATGATAAAAGTCAATTTATCAATTTTGAGAAGAAAGCACTAAGGAAATATCGGTTATATATAATTAGTAATACTTATATGGATGTTCAAGGTATAAAAGATTGTAAAGTCTCATCTACAAACACCACCATAATAATGAAAAAAGTATTGTTTGCTCCATCAATAAGAAAAAAAATCTAACCTTTGTGTCTATTTTTAACAAAAAAGGGTTTGAGATTAGTTTATAACTATAGAAAAAATAGTATGTAGGATAAAAGAATTGATTATATGTATCAAATTGGATCTATCATGAATAATTTTTTTTTAATTATGTCTATGTATTAGATTTTAATGATACTTTATATTAATATTTATAATTAAATTGTATAAATATAAATAAAATATTTAAAATAAATAATAAAATATTTTTTAAAAATAAATGTAGATAACTTTAATATATAAGAATCATATATTAACCTCTTAGAGATGGCCTGGTGGTGGGGGTTGGGCTTGCGACCTCAAGGTCTCAAGTTCGATTCCCACCCTAGGATTCTCTCTGTTGAAGCGTTAAGAGGGTTAGGCTGGGGTTTTATTCTGCATTTGGTATTATTGTACATGATCCCTGTACTTGCATCGGGAACCGGATTCCGGATTCAGGACGGGTGGTCCCTGTACCTGCGTCGGGAACCGGATTTCGAATTCAGGATGGGCGTCAATCACAGTGGTGGGGTCGTTAAGGGGGTCAAGCTGGGGTTTTATTCTGCATTTGGTATTATTGTACGTGGTCCATGTACCTATGCTGGGAACTGGATTCTGGATTCAGGATAGGCGTCGGGAACCGGATTCTAAATTCAGGACAGGTGGTCCCTGTACCTGCGTCGAGAACCGGATTCCGGATTCAGGACGGGCGTCAATCACAGTGGTGGGGTCGTTAAGGTGCATTTGGTATTACTTGACAGTGGTGGGGTCGTTAAGGGGTTCAAGCTGGGGTTTTATTCTGCATTTGGTATTACTGTACGTGGTCCCTGTACCTATGCTGGGAACTGGATTCCGGATTCAGGATAGGTGTCGGGAATCAGATTCCGAATTCAAGACGGGTGATCTCTGTACCTGCATCGAGAATCGGATTCCGAATTCAGGATGGGCGTCGATCACAGTGATCTCTGTATTTATACTGATGACTGAGTGTGTGTGAGTTTATCCGTATCAAAAAAATAAAAAAATCATATATTAAGAATAAAATGACGAGAAAACTTAGGATAAATTATCATAGATTACGTTACAAAAGTCGGAGAACTTACAAACTTCAGCCAAATAAAAACGACACTTGTCCTTGTAAAACTCTGAAGTGAGCAAAATAACCTTCTAGAATGATATGGGCCGGGCCAGTGAAAGCCCACCAGCACATGAGCCATCTGTTATATGTGTTTTTTTTAGGAATAATGTATCTCAAATTTATATAACATTTATCAAAGTGAGTGAATTTTAATAATACAATAAGTAAAGTAAAAATTTGTGAACATATATATATTTCATCCACCCCTTTAAAATAAAATTTTAAATATAATTTTAAAATGTAAAATGTTACTTCTTATTAAATGCAAATTTCAGTCTGCATTTAGCTTTCCGTTTTGTCTGCAGACTTGGGTGAGAGACGGGCCAGAAATAAAAAAAGGAAACTGTTGATTGCAATTCATTTGAGAAAGTGTGAAGTCTATAACACAGACTTAGACAAATAAAATAAAATTGAGAAATAAATAAAGACTGCAAAGAACGTTTGGATAAAATATATTTTATCATTAATATATATAATACTGCATTGAAAAGAAGCATAAATAATTTAATTATAGATAAATAAAATGTATTATATTACTTAAATATGACATGTCAAAGAAAAGAAAAATTGTTGACAGAAATAAATTTTCCTGACAAATTTAAGGCATGAAAAAGACAATTGTCTAATTATTGATTGTATTAACAATGCTATTAACTGTTGTCTGTTGGACAATTTTGAAAATACAGAAAATAAAAGTTTAGAAAGTTTAATATTATCCTATTTTATTCTATGAATTTGTATATATATAGTGTAAAAAATTTAAATTTATAATATTGTTTTTAAAATTTATAATGTTTAATAATTTTAAAATGCTTCATGCAAACCCTTGATCATTAGTATTACGTTGAAATTGTAGTTAACGTATTAAAAATATATTTTATTATTAATGGGCGCTAATTTTGATATGTTGATTAATCGAGGTATAGAGAGTAGTTATAGCACGGGGCCGACTAGTTTTGACTTGGTATATGAAATTTTACAATTTAATAAAAAAATTCTTATTTATGTCAAATCAGACCATCTGCTAGTCAATTACTTGTAATTAAATCAATCAAAAATAACAAGTGGCTATTTCAAGCAGAGAATGTGTATCGTATATTAAAGGACGCAAATAGTTCTACTCTGAATCATTTTATATATAATATTTTTTATTTTAAAAACAAGTACATAAAAAAAAAAAATTCTAAGTTAATAGGGGGCAAGGAACATTCAGACCTTTATGTGTTTGGCCATATGACAATAACATTCCTGATCTTATGGTGAGTGTTAAGTTAAAGAATAGAATAGTATTTTTGAGTAATGTCAATGAAATAAAATGCAATATATAATGAAATAAATATAAACTATAATTGATAATAATATTATATCAGGATTAAATTAATCGTGGTTCACAATTTTAGCATCAATTTGTTGTACGTGCAGCCTGCTCAGCATCACAAATTAGTGATCTTGTGTATTCCATTATAAATCTATCTTTCCCTGATAATTTGTACTTCTTTATCTCCTCGTTCGTCTTATTCACGGCCTTTGGTAGCTGTTTCTTGAATTGCTGGTATATATACTTCTATGCATCTTGTTGGTCAATATACAACAGCTATATGTGCTATATATTCCTCGTTTGGGAACAAATAGTTATATAAAGAAATTAAAATTAACGAGCAAACAAGCAGATTTAATTAATTAACCTTGGTGTCATTAGTCAGTTTGTCCGAAATGGGAGAACTTGCTAAATCCTTTGCAGGCATTGGTTTGCCTGCAAAATGAGCATCCTGAAAACAAACAATGAAAGATTGTCAATAACCCTGATGGCATAGGTTAAAGGCTAACTAATTAATACTCGATCGGCAGCCGAAGCATCAAAGAGAACCTCCATCTTTTCTTACTTACGTTAAGGAGAAGGGCAGTTTGAAATGCATATGGCTGCCTGAATGTTACTAAAGCTGTCTGTGAGAGGTTTTTATTTCTGTTAATACAATTAAAAAAAAATGGAGAAAAAGAAGGTATTCAGCTCTCCGAGAATGCCCTTGGAAGAAAGGCCAAAAACTTGAATTAGTTAAAGCTAGTTAACTCACTAGGATTTCTTCTGTTGTAGTATTACCATTTATTTTCTGCTTATGGGAAAGCAGCAGCTGTGGTAGAAAGAAAAGAAACGAACCTTTTTCATAACAAAACCAGATAAAAAGTATGCATGAATAATATTCTCAATCCTATTTGGTATAACAATTTAGTGTTTTTTAATTTTTTTTATTAAAAATTATATGAAACAGATAAAAATAAATTTACAGGGTATAAAAGAATTTTTTTAAAAATTGAGAAAGAGAAATTTCTTTTTTCTTCTTCTTATTAAATGTAAGTTTTTTTTTCTTATTAAATACATAAATAATATTTGTTTTATTTTAAAAATATCTTTTTTAATTCTTTTTTTTAAATATCTTGATTTAATCAAATTAAATACGATTTATGATAATTTTAACTAAAGAAAGAGTTTGTTTTAATTATTATACAATTCAATTTTTAAATCCTTAAAAAGTTGTCCCAATGGCTCTCAAAAATGAAAAATAAAGAGAACGAAATTTATTCCGCTTTCAGAAGCTGAAAGGATTTCAATAAGAAATGATAAAAGAAAAGTTGTTTGTAACTAATCAATCTATGAGACATAATATTAAAAAAAAAAAATATCAGTTGATTTAAAAGCAAATTAATGAGTAATTAACTTACAAAGCATTATCGGTGGACCAGTGCCATCCTATTAATTTTCAAAATTCTGTTTCTGCATGTGCATGCCAGAAACTCGAGAGAACCAAACCAAAACTCAATGCCAGAGCCAATATATAAAGACAAGATTCAAGTGACATTAAGTTGGGGTTGGGCCTCTTTACACCCTAACAAATAGTCTTAACATTCATGCTTAATTTGATTAAATTTTATAGAGGTTATTTTAAATACTCCTTAAATGTAGAAAAAAAATTAATTAGTTCATATATTTTTAAAATTGTAATAAATGTTGTTCATTTTGTTATGACTTCTATGGTCTATTTGCAGCCGTTGTCGTTTTAAGATGGGAGTTTCTGCCAAGTCATTTCACTCATTTTTATTGGAAAGTAACAAAAGTAATTGTTAGTTAACAAGCAGAGAGAGAGAGAGAAGAGGTTAATTGCAAAATTCTCTTTCTATAAACAATTTAGACATCTATGATAACATAGTGTTATCTTCGTAACAGAGTGGACTCTGAAATAAGAGTGCAGTATCGATATTATGCAAATTATAGGGGTATCTATGAAATATATCCTTTTTAAATGTCCAGAAATGAAATGGAGGTGGACGTTCACTTTTGAAAAAAAATGAAGAATGTCTAGATCCCTTAGTTTTATGTTTTTACAAATATATACATACTAAAAAACCCGTGTCAAATTTGTCAATTACCAATCCGTGGATCTATGTGATATAAATCACTAAACTATATATTAATTGTAATAATATGAAAATCTAAGAACCTAAATGCTGTTATCCCACGATTAAAGAACCGGTTTTGGCGAGCTGGGCAATGATTCTGATTCTTTGAGTCACATTGGGATTTTCCAATGAGTCGCTGCCAATCACTTTTTGACTGTCTTCTCTTTTCTGCGTCACGTTATCACGTTCCAATGTTTTCTTCTCCTTTTATTTTCTTTGTATTTCCCTTTTGACTGATTAAATTAAAATAACCAAACTCTGTAAAACAAAAGTATCCAGCGTTTTGGGCTTGCTTAGGCAATTATCTTTATTATTATTATTATTATTATTAAATTTTTTAGAAACATGTTTGTAGGTATTGCAAAAATAAACTTAAAATTATTTAATAATTCTAAGCTTTTTAACGAGACTTACATATTTTTATATTTAAAAATTTTATTTTATAAAAATTATAACTTAAAAATTATTATATTATAAAATCCAACAAAATCTTAAAATATAACGCAAAATTTCAATAATTGGTTATATTAAATTCAATAGTAAGACAGTAATATAATATTAACTACTATTTTTTAAAATTTTATTCATTAAATTATAACAATTTATTAAAAAAGAATTTATTTTTTTTGGTTAAAACTTTATATTAAAAATCAATATTATTGAATTGATAAAAAAGGTTATGAGAATAATGAATTTCTATTTTTTGTTAATGTAGAAAATTTTTATAGTGTGAACGGATAACGAAAAGAAAGAAAAAAGCAACCAAGAGCAAAAGCAAAAGCAAAACGGAGAAGACAAATGTTTTTATAATTAATTAATTTTTTTTTTTAAATTTTATTTTCATGAATAAAAAGACAATTTTGCCTGTGATACATCCATCTAAAAGTAGAAAGGAAAAACAAATTATTGCGGGCGTTTTGACTATTTTTAGTGTTTATGGTTTAAGTTGACGTTAGTACGAACAATAAGCCATAAGGGGATAAAATGGAAAGAAATTTAACTCAAACAACTAATATTAATAACTTTAAAATTAAATAAATTCGCATTCGCCTTACGCTCACCGTCACGGCAGTTCAGTTTGATAGGCACTAAAAGAAAAAAAAAAAAAAAAGATATTACAAATGTAATCGTGAAAATCGGCGATCCGAGTTGTCTGGCCACCGGAGCAAACTAGCCTCTACTTTTCCTTTTTCATATTTTATTTTATTTTTATTTTGTTTCCTTTTTTATTTCTATAGTTTTTCTTTCGTCTCCGTCAATCTGTTTCTCTCCGAGGTGGTGTTTGGAGACATTCTCAGGTTCCCGAACGTACGGTTTGTTTCTCTTGTTAAGGTACATTTTCCTTTGAATCATATCTCATTTTATGGCTCTTTTTCTTTTTATCTAGAAGAAGAGAAGGAACAAATGATTTGAAAATTGGGAATTTAGCTGCAGATCATTGCAGTGTGCATGCAATGGAGAAAATTGGAGGGTTGTAGGGTCCAAAAGTAAAAATAATACTAAAAAGGGGAAAATGTACGCAAATCCGAAGCCACCCCAGCTCTCTGATTCCGGCAGGCGAATTATCGACACAACTCCCGCAACAACCCTTCGCCTTTATCAAGTCTGGAAAGGGACCAATGTATGTTTTTTTTTTTATAATTTTAATTTTAATATTATGTGATATATAATAATTTTATGTTGATAGAAAATAAAATTTGTTCTTGTCATTGTTGTTGTTTTCGCAGAGATTTTGCTTTGGAGGTAGACTTATATTTGGGCCAGATGTGAGGTCAATTTTCCTTACACTGTTCCTAATTGTGACGCCAGTTATCCTGTTTTGTGCTTTTGTTTCACAAAGCCTTATTCGCGAATTCCAGCACCATATAGGCAATCTTATCGTAGCTATTTGTGTTGTCTTCACTGTTTACGTGAGTTCCATCCTCTTCTGCTGGTCAATCGTTCTCTTTTGTTTTCTTTTGCCATTTTGTTGTGGAATTCTTGAGGATGTGAGATGAGAAATAAGAAAATATTATCTTAATATTCAGTATTCCTGTTTACAAGGCTGTGAAAAATCAATTTCACTCGTCTAAACATCTGTATAAGATTTAGTCAAATTAATTTGGTTCCCACATCTCTTGCTTTAAACCTTGCGTGAGAAATATAATTTTAACATGGGTAAGGAAGAGGCAAATTGTTTACATGTTATTTGTTTGAAAATTGGTATGTCTGTTCTTTGTTTTATGTTCAACAATATTATGAAAATCTGCAGCTAGAGTGTGCTTGTAACTGACTTCTGCATTGATGGCTTGTCAATTACTACAGGTTATTTTTCTTCTCTTAATTACATCCGGAAGAGATCCTGGCATTATTCCACGTAATTTGCATCCTCCTGAACTAGAAGAAGATGGCTCAACTCTTTCAACTGATTGGCTGAGTCAGAATGGGGGGGCTGGTCGTCATAGTTTACCACCAACAAGAGATGTTGTTGTTAATGGGATGGTAGTGAAGGTGAAATACTGCCAAACATGCATGCTGTATCGTCCTCCTCGATGCTCTCATTGCTCTATATGCAATAACTGTGTTGAGCATTTTGATCATCATTGCCCATGGGTGGGACAGTGTATTGGGAAGGTAAATTCTTGTTAAAAGAAAATTCTTTGTTACCTGTACTTGAAATGAAGGACTGAAAAGCTTTGCTGTGTAAAGTTGCCCATAAAATTTTGACTGCAAGCAGGCCCTGGATAACAAAATATGTCTCCTTCCTCAGAACAATGAGTCCTTTCTGAAATGATCTCAGTTCTTAATAGAACTAGTAACTATCCATATAAGCAATAATATGCAATCTTAGGACGAAGCAAAAAGCATTCTGATGGTGCAGTTTACCTCAAGTTTAATTATCTATTATTAAGATTTAGTTCCAGCATTACTCTCAAAACAATATTAAAAGTATTCAAGACTTTTTTCTTGTATGGAGATATACTGTCTTTCTGAATGAACAGTTTCACTTCATATTTTAGTTTATTTGTAGTTTCATTAATCTTTCCATCCAAAAGAGTGAATACGAGTACATACGTATTGGTTCACTATCTCCAAATGCATTTTTGTTTTTGGCTTTTCTTATACTTTTAGGTTCTTTGCAAGTGCGTTTCCCTGTTTATACTATCAGGTTTCCTTTAATTCCTTATTTCACTTATGTCACTGGATCATAACTTTATTTGTGCGTAATTATGGGTCAAATGAGGTGGATAAGGATAGTATGTGCACAAATTGAAGCAAATATGTTACAATGAAGTTTCTTATTTAATATTCTCTATGGACCTAAATCACTTTGCTGACGATGTTGAGCTTTTATGTTTTTGTGATGTGGAAAGTTGCCCATAATTGTTTTGTCTGCCAGTATAATAGATCTAGCTGTACCATACCCTGTAGTGCATGCCATCATACTCTGAACCATGAGTTTGTAGTACAGATTATATTGGAAGTTGTGATTTAATGGAACTTACGGACATCCATACAAGGAAAAATATGCAGTTTTAAGAAGAAACAGAAGCATTCTATGTTACAGCCTTGAGGCTATTCATTTATTATTAACCCATTTTCTTTCATTAATGTCTACATTATCTTTATTAATATTTGGGAGTTACTGTATTATGAATTCCCATAATACCGAGACAGATTCCTTATTATTTAATTGCCAATTAAACCTAATGGTTGGAAAATTTCCAAACAACCTCTCTCAGAACTTCTGCAATTTCAGATTTATGGATTGACTTTGAAGTATTAAAATTTATAGGGCTCGGTTTTCAGGGTTTAGAGATTGATAATGATCATCATTGGATGATTTCTCAATTTTGATTGGAAAATATTCTCTAAACGTTTACTTAAAAGAATGAAAATATGTTCACTGTGCTGATAGTTAGCAGTGGATCTGTAATTTATACATTTCATCATACTCTTTTACTGCCAGCCAAAATAATTTTACTGTGACATTTTTGAGTATTTTCCACTGTTATTTGTTAGTTACTTTTATAGGATGTCCTAACTTGTTTTAAGTGCTATGTTGACAGAGAAATTACAGATTCTTTTTCATGTTTGTGTCCTCAACAACGATGCTTTGCATATATGTTTTTGCTTTCTGCTGGGTGAACATGAGTAAGATAATGCAGAGGCACCACTGTGATCTTTGGAAGGCTTTCGAGAAGTCTCCTGTTTCAGGAATTCTGATTTTGTATACATTCGTGACTGTTTGGTTTGTTGGAGGTCTCACAGCATTTCATCTCTATTTGATTTTGACCAATCAGGTTCTTATCTTCATTTTATATTCGTTCATTATATCCTTAAGTTTTCTCCTTTATTTATGAGCTACTTGCTATTTTTACAGACAACATATGAGAACTTTCGATATCGTTACCACAGAAAGATGAATCCTTATAATCGTGGTTGTGTCAGAAATATTTTTGAGATTTTCTTTTCAAAGATTCCCAGTTCTAAAATTGACTTCAGGGCAAAAGTTAAGGTAGATCCATCTTCCTTATTTACCACTCCAATGTCGTTTGCCCATTCTAGGAGCCCTGAAGTACCCAAAAGAAGCTTTGACATAGAGATGGGAAAGCGGCAAGCTGTTAATGCTGAGGACTTCGAAGAAATACAGAGTCAGCTCAGCAGTGTTGGTGGGTTGGAGAGGTGTGGGACCCAGCCAATGCACATAAACTGGGATCACAAGACTGACTGGGAGAACACACCTGATATACACATAATGGCTGCTGAGTTTGGAATGGAACATGGTTTAACGGACAGACAGAAAATTCATGGGGGTCGCTGAAGTTGGTTTAGTGCTCAAATTTATGGCAGAGAAAGGGTAATATTCTGATCTTAGAGCACAGATGAAATTTTGGGAACTGGGCTGATTGGAGCTAATACTGACATTTTGCTGAATAGGAATTCACTGAACCATTTGAGATGGTTCAATGCTCTATGTATCTCTAAGAGAGAGAAATTCTTCCGTTCAGTCAAGATATCAGGGGAAGCATGTACGTCAACTGCTTTTGTGGATACTTGGGGATCAGTCTTGTGCTATTTGTGTTAGTTTTTTGGGTGAGTTTGTGGGGTCTTTGGTATACATCTTAATTGTTTGCATAATGCTTGCTTGCTCGCAGTCTGCAGAAAAACTGAAAACCTCTAATACTAAGGTCTAATTAAAATCATTGATGGTAGATGTTTCATTAAAAGAAGTACCCCATTTCCGTTCTCTTTCAAAAATTTTCCGAGATACTCTCTTTGGAGAAGGTTTGAGCTTATTGTTGTAGACAATTTGTGGTTAACTCTCAGACTGTCAATTTGTAACATTCCATCTGTATAGATGTTTTTCCTCTTTAGTTCGTTGGATTTGATGGTTAATTTGATTTCACTGTCAGTAACAACCAGGGTTCAAGCAAGTACTTTCGCTTAGTTAATATGAGTTGGCTGCTATATTCTAATATTGCCTTCACAGACAACATAAAGCATCTTCCTCTGCTATTTGCGAAAGCAATATATTTATTGTAGCAACTAAAGCTATAGTAATTTCTAATTTCTACCACTTCGAATGCATATTGTGCAGGCTTTGCTGCCCATTTGAGTATCCCAATCCCATTATGTTATTATCATATCTTCTTTGCTTTGCAATATTAGAATCTGCTGGTTCAACCCCCAAGAAATCAACTGTCATTTTTTCAGGTCCTCCTATGTAAACTTGTTCTCCCAAACTAGTGGCAGCATTTCTATTTTCCGACTGCAAAAACTGAGACTCGAACAACGCAGTCTGAGAAACATTATAACAATGTCTTGGATCCCCTGGCTCCAGGTTTTTGTCAAATCTGCTATGATCTTCGACATACATATCATTGCTGCCTGCACCAATTGGTCCATTGTTGCCAACAACAATTGGGGAACCTTCCTGGATGAACCCTGATGAATTCATGCTGCTACTGGAAAAGGCAGTAAATCCCTTCAGTAGTATCGGGGCGATAGTATTATCACTGATCTTAGATCCCATTTCTGCAGCTTTCTGTAACAATGCTGTCGCAGATATGTAGGCTGAGCCATTTGCCATTGCAGAAGCATTTGATCCACTTAATGAGCCAAGACAAGTTCTTGGTATTTTTGGGGTGAGGATTGGTTCTAGATTGCTTGATAACATGAGTCCAGCTGAGCTGAGTGATAATGGTCTCGTTGAATTTTCCATGTTATCAGTAGAAATTGACAAATTCATCATAGTGTTTGTGTTTGCGCCAGAATCAGAGCTAGGCATCGATGAAGTAAATAGCTCTTGCGTTTGGTTCTTTAACATTCCTCCAGAGGCTGAGACCGCAAGGTTCTGATTAGCCTTGTCGTTTTCAACTGTTAATGCATCACAGAATGCTCTATGCGTGACAAAGCTGTCTTTCCTGGTCAAAACATTAATCAAAGCAGTTCAATCCTCCCCCCATCAAAAGTAGAATACGATTCTATTAAGAGAATAAAACTGCAAAGTTTTACCTTGAGAAAATTGTGCCACAATCACAACGATATTCTCGGGTTCCACAAATTTTTGTGTGAGCCTTCCAGTCGGACTGAACAGCATAGCGTTTGGAGCACTTGTCACACTTCCATTTCTTTTCACCATGCTTTCTGCAGAAGTGCTTTTTGATTCCCGTTAAGTCACCTAGAGCTCGGTTTGGGTGATGATGCACACAATTTGGCTCTGGGCAGACATAAACTCTTTTCTTAACCTGTGTGCTTGGCCTTTGCTTTAACTTCCAGGGCAGGTTATGTCCTCTCCTGTGGAGCTGAAGATTTTGATCTCTCTGGAATCCTTTATGACAAACCTCACAGATGTACCTATTTGTTGCCATGAGTGTCCTCGGAGATAATGATACAACTTCTGCATCTGGGTCTGTAGAAAGGTTCCCACAAAAACTTGAAGGTCGACATATTGGGTAAGCTTTCAAATTTTATTTGTAAATCTAAGGCAAGGTTTTTGATGAAGCAAAAGAAACTCATAGGATTTTGAAAATTTTTTATCGATTAAACATTGAAGGAAAAATAAAAGGGATAGCATCGCTTTATCATAATAACCTCAAGATTGAGTAAAACACGAAATCTGCTGGGTGTAAAATTCAAGAAAACCTTATTCCTAAACAAAAAAAAAAAAATGGTATATATTAAAATCTGAATTTCCTTTAAAATGTTGTTTGCAAGTAGAAACATAGAACTAGGCAAAAAAAATTTTGTACATCGTCGTTGGAACAGGTTCCAAATATCTAGGCTGAATCTGAATCACCGTATTATATATATATATATATATATATCAAATTTTCTCGTTATCAACGAAAGCATTGATTCTATGCAATTTAACAGGAATTTCCAGTTGAATAGTTTGACAAAATGGCTGCTAGAAATAATTATAAACAGAAGTTTACACTAATCACGGCTTATAGATATAGACGTTGTGATCTTAATTTAAAAATATATATTGTTAGCACAATTAATATTCTTTTCCTATTCATGGTTTTATGTCTTTAACAAATGAATGAAGTATGGTTGCTTGCCTGGATTCCCTGGAAGATTTCTCTTCTTTTTGGAAGTTGTCGGAGAAGGAGTTGAACCATGATCACCAATATTTTCAGCATGAGAAGGACTTCCATTGGAAGATTGTGACATAATTGTGCTTTGAAATTGTCCGCCTTCCTCAAAATCCTGAACAAAGTTTGACATTTTTAGAATAAATCTATCAAATTTGATTTTTCTTTTCATTGTTGGATACAATGAAGCTCATAATATATGCTATTTAGCAGGATGGGGTTTTGGTAGCTGACAAAAAGAAGATATTCTACTTCAACATCAATCAAAGACTACGGTCCATCGATTTCTATTAATTAATTAGATTTGGAATTCTTTGATAACAACATCATTCTATCATATATTAATTGTTAATATCGAAACTTGATTTTAAGTTTGTTCTATTTGTCCAAATGCTAGGTAGTTAAATCAATTCTCATGGAAACACCCCTTTGGAGTCATTATAATTACAGTAGGCATATTTTTGTTCCAAATGCTTTAAATAAATTAAACGATAAGACTCCGAACTAATTGACCAAAATGCAAATTATATGGCTGTTTTCACAGAGAGAACTCTTAGCAATATATGCCTAAAAGGTGCAACATCGAATGCTACAAAGACTTCGGTCTCCCTCAATAATGGTTAACCTGTTTGGTTATTAGCCTAACTTAAACGTTCAAGTTATTAGGTAAGTGAGCAATGTTAGCATTCAGCTACCATACTATATTAGAAAAATTGCATGCTTTTGAATTGAGCCTTGCCTTCGAGATGAAACATTCAAACTTCTTTCTGTAAGAGGTAACCGTCTTTGGGGTAACCTCTACCATAAATGGTCCATAAATTTCAATTGCAAAAGGAACCTCCCAA
>JAVXUL010000009.1:7191430-7208802 GCA_035590515.1 Trichilia minutiflora | reverse complement strand
ACAAATTAGCGATCTTGTGTGCTCCATTAGAAGTCTACCTTTCTCGGGCAGCTTGTACTTCTCTATCTCCTCTTTTGATTTATTGAACACTTCACAGCCTTCGAAAGCAATTTCTTGCATTGCTGATATAATTCCATACGTCTTCTTGTTCAATATACAAAAGCAATATGTGTTACATGTGCCTTGTGCGAATAAATTAAAATTAACGATCAAACAAGCAAGGTGATTAACGTATACAGTACCTTGGTGTTATTAGTCAATTCGTCCGACGTCGAAGAAATCGCTAAATTCTTTGCAGGCAAGATGCGCATTGGTTTTCCTGCAAAAACAGCACCCTGAGACAAACAACGAAAGATTGTCAAAAGACCCGATGGCATATAGGTTAAAGGCTAACTTATACTCGATCGGCAGCAGAAGCATCAAAGAGAGATCCTCCATCTCTTCTTACTTACGTTAAGGAGAAGAGCAGTTTGAAAAGCATATGGCTGCCTGAATGTTACTAAAGCTGTCTGTGAGAGATCTTTATTTCTGTCGATCACCAGAAAAAAAATGAAATTATAATTATGAAACAAAAAAGATCTAGCATACAAATGAAATTATAACTAACAATAAGAGTTAATTCTTTACCTCTGGAGCTGAATTTCTTCGACAGTTCCACAGTATGAGAAGAAGATATTCAACTCTCCGAGAGTCACCTTGGAAGAAAGGCCAAGAACTTCAACAGTTAAAGCTAGTGAACTCATTAGGATTACAGCTCCGAATTGTGTTGTAGCATTGCCATCTATTTTCTGCTTATAGGAAAGCAGCAGCTGTGGTAGAAAGAAAAGAACCAAACCTTTTTTCAGAATCAAAACCAAATAAAAAGTATGCATGAATAATATTCTTATTCTCACAAATGGGGAATAAAGAGAACTAGAATTTATTCCCCTTTTCAAAAGCTGAATATAGCAGTAGAAATAGGAAATGGTACAAGAAAAATAAAAATTGTTTTCTTAAATAATTGATCAATCTATGAGACATATGGTTAAAAAATTAAAGAACAAGAAGCAAATGACATTATGTCTTGGTTGGGCTCTTTACACCCTAACAATGATTTGATTAAAATTTATAGAGATTATTATAAATACTCCTCAAATGTGAAAAAAAAAAAAATTCAGTTCATATATTTTAAAATTTGTGATAGATATTGGTTGTTGCTTTAAGATGGAGAATTTATTTGACTCACTTTTATTGGGAAGTAACAAAGTAGTTATTGTCTAACAAGAAGAGAGAGAGAGAGAAAAAGGGAGAAAAAAAAGAAAAGAAATTGAGTGCAAAATTCTCTTTCTATGACAATTTGACATCTATGATAACAAAATCTTATCTTCATAACAGCATGGGTGGTTATTTATTGGAAGTTGACTCTGAAAATATCTTTCCGTGTTTCTGTGGATCTATTTGATATAGATGAATAAACTATATATTTTATTGTAATAATATGAAAATTTAAGAGCCTAACTGTTGTTATCCCGATACGAAAGAACCGGTTTTGGCGGGGAATGATTCTGATTCTCTGTGAGGCACGTTGGGAGTTTCCGATGAGTGCTGTCAATCACTTTTTTGACTCTCTTTTCTGAATCACTTTGTCACGTTCCAATAAGGTTTGCTTCTCTTTTTCTTTTTCTTTTTCTTTTTTTTCTTTTTTGCTAATTAAATTAACCTTAACAAATTATATGAAACAAAAGTATTCAACTTTTTTTTAGCTTGCTTAGGCAATTATCTATTTTTCTTATTTTTAAAAGCATGTTTATAGGTATTTTAAAAATAAAATTAAAAAATATTTAATAAAATTAATTTTATTTTAAAATAAAAAAATGGTAAAAAATTAATAAAAAAAATATTTGTAAAATATTTATACATCCATCTAAAAGTAGAAGGAAAAACGAATGGAGCCGTTTTGACTATTTTTGATGTTTACGATTTAAGTTGATGTTAGCAAGAACAAGAAGGAGATAAAATGAAAAATAAAAAATATTAGTAACTTTAAAATTAAATAAATTATTATTTATTATCCATTCACATTCGTCACATCGGTTTAATGACACTAAAATTTATATATATAAAAAAAGATATTACAAATGTAATCGTGAAAATCGGCGATCCGAGTTGTCTGGCCACGGAAGCAAACTAGGACTCCACTTTTCTTTTCCATTTTTTTTTTTTTGGTCTTTAAATATTTTTCTTTTGTCTCCGCCAATCTGTTTCTCTCCGAGGTTGCGTTTGGAGACATTCTCAGCTTCCGGAACATAGTGTTTGTTTCTCCTGTTAAGGTACATTTTCCTTCGAATCATTTCTCATTTTATGGATCTCTTTTTCTTTTTCTTTTTTTTTTTCTAAAAGAAGAGACGGAGCAAATGATTTGAAAATTGGGAATTTAGCTGCAGATCGTTGTAGAGTGGGAGCAATGGAGAAAATTGGAGGGTTGTAGGGTCCAAAATTAAAAAAATAACAATAAAAACCGGAAAAATGAATGCAAATGCTAAGCCACCACAGCTCTCGGATTCCAACAGGCGAATTATCGATACAACTCCCGCAGCAACCCCTCGCCTTTATCAAGTTTGGAAAGGGACCAATGTATGGTCTTTTTTTGTTTTTGTTTTTTGTGATATATCATTTTTGTTGATAGGAAATAAAATTTTGTTCTTGTCATTGTTGTTGTTTTCGCAGAGATTTTGCTTTGGGGGTAGACTTATATTTGGGCCAGATGTGAGGTCAATTTTCCTTACATTGTTCCTAATTGTGACGCCAGTTATCCTGTTTTGTGCTTTTGTTTCTCAAAGCCTTATTCACGAATTCCAGCACCATATAGGCAATCTTATCATAGCTATTTGTGTTGTCTTCACTGTTTATGTGAGTTCCTTCCTCTTCTTCTGCTGAATCGTTCTCTTTTGTTTCTTTTGCCATTAGTTTCGGAATTCTTGAGAATGTGATGTGAGAAATAAGAAAATATTATCTTAATAGTCGGCATTCCTGTTTACAAGATTGTGAAACATCAATTTCACTTGTCTAAATGTCTGTACAAGAATTTAGTTAAATTATTTTGGTTCCCACGTCTCTTGCTTCAAACCTTGCATGGGAAAGATATTTTTAACATGGGTTAAGGAAGAAGCAAAGGCTTTACCTGTTACTTGTTTGAAATTTGGTATGTCTATTTTTTTTTTTTTTTTTTACAATATTATGAAATCTTCTGACTGAGTTCGGCATTGATGGCTTGTCAACTACTACAGGTTATTCTTCTTCTTTTACTTACATCTGGAAGAGATCCTGGCATTATTCCTCGTAATTTGCATCCTCCTGAACTAGAAGAAGATGGCTCAATGCTTTCAACTGATTGGTTGAGTCAGAATGGGGGAGCTGGTGGTCATAGTATACCTCCAACAAGAGATGTTGTTGTTAATGGGATGGTAGTCAAGGTGAAATACTGCCAAACATGCATGTTGTATCGTCCACCTAGATGCTCTCATTGCTCTATTTGCAATAACTGTGTTGAGCGTTTTGATCATCATTGCCCATGGGTGGGACAGTGTATTGGGAAGGTAAATTCTTGTTAAAATAAACTTCTTTGTTACCGGTACTCGAAATGAAGGACTGAACATGTTGAACTTTCCTTATTTTGTGACGTGTAAAGTTGCCCATAAAGTTTTGATTGCAAGTATAATAGGTATAACTCTTTAGGATCCTTTGTCGGCCTTGGACAACAAAATATACCTCCTTGCTCAGAACCACAAGTCCTTATTGAAATGATTACAGTTCTCAATATAACTAGTAAATATCCCAAGTAAGCAATAATATGCAATCTTAGGATAAAGCAAAAAGCATTCTGATGGTGCAGTTTACCTCAAGTTTATTTATTATTAACATTTAGTTGCAGCATTACTCTCAAGTATATTAAAAGTATTCGATACTATCTTCTTGTATGGAAATATATTGGCTTTCTGAATGAACAGTTTTACTTTCTGTTTTAGTTTATTTGTAGTTTCATTAATCTTTCAATCCTAAAGAGTGAATACAAGTACACACATATTAGTTCACTATCTCTGAAAGCATTTTTATGTTGGTGATTTCCTTGTACTTTTAGGTTCTTTGCAAGTGTGTTTCCCTATTTATACTATCAAGTTTCCAAGAATTCCCTTACTCACTTATCTCACTGGTTCATAACTTTATTTGTGCATAATTATGGGTCAAATGATGTTGAGAAGGTAGTATGTGCACAAATTGAAGCAAATATGGTACAATGAAGCTTCGTATTTAATATTCTTTACTTACCTAAATCACTTGGCTGAAAGTGTTGAGCTTTTAGGTTTTGTGATGTGGAGAGTTGCCCATAATTGTTTTGTCTGCCAGTATAATAGATCTAGCAGTACCATACCCCATGGTGCATGCCATCCTACTTGGAACTATGAGTTTGTACTACAAGATTATCGTGGAAGTGTATTTTAATGGAACCTGTGTATGTCCATACAAGGAAAAATATGCAGTTTTAAGAAGAAATAGAAGCATTCTGACGTCACAGCCTTGAGGCTATTCATTTATTATTAACCCATTTTCTGTCATTGAGCTCTACATTATCTTTATTAAGATTTGGGAGTTAATCTATTATGAATTCCCAAAATACTGAGACGGATTCCTTATTAGTTAATTGTTAATTAAAGCTAACGCTTGGAAAATTTCCAAACAACCTCTCTTGGAGAACTTTTATAATTTCAGATTTCTTAATTGACTTTGAAGTATTGAAGTGTATAGGGCTCTGTTTTAAGGGCTGAGAGATTGACAATGATTATCATAATTGGATGATTTCTGACTTTTGATTGGAAAATATTCTCTAAACAATTGCTTAAAAAGAATGAAAATGTTCACTACTGATA
This sequence comes from Trichilia minutiflora, assembly GCA_035590515.1. Classification (NCBI taxonomy): domain Eukaryota; kingdom Viridiplantae; phylum Streptophyta; class Magnoliopsida; order Sapindales; family Meliaceae; genus Trichilia; species Trichilia minutiflora. The sequence goes on along the minus strand of JAVXUL010000009.1, from coordinate 7,203,898 downwards.
TTCAGCGGTGAACCCATAATTTATACATTTCATCCTACTCTTTTACTGTCAGCCAAAAAAAATTTACTATAACAGATTCGAGTGTATTCCACTGTTCTTTGTTAGTTTCTTTTATAGGATTTCCTAACTTGTTTACGTGCTTTCTGTTGGCAGAGAAATTACAGATTCTTTTTCATGTTTGTGTCCTCAACAACGATGCTATGCATATATGTTTTTGCATTCTGCTGGGTGAACATTAGTAAGATAATGCGGAGGCACCACTGTGATCTTTGGAAGGCTTTCGTGAAGTCCCCTGTTTCAGGAATTCTGATTTTGTATACATTTGTGACTGTCTGGTTTGTTGGAGGTCTCACAGCATTTCATCTCTTTTTGATTTTGACCAATCAGGTTCTTATCTTCATTTTATATCTGTTCACTATATCCATAAATTTTCTCTTTCATTTATGAGTTGCTGTTTTACAGACAACATATGAGAACTTCCGATATCGTTACCACAGAAAGATGAATCCTTATAATCGTGGTTGTGCCCGAAATATTGTGGAGATTTTCTTTTCAAAGATTCCCAGTTCCAAAAATGACTTCAGGGCAAAAGTTAAGGTAGATCCATCTTCCATATTTGCCACTCCAATGTCATTTGCCCGTTCTAGGAGCCCTGAAGTACCCAAAAGAAGCTTTGACATAGAGATGGGAAAGCGGCAAGCTGTTAATGCTGAGGACTTCGAAGAAATACAGAGTCAGCTTAGCAGTGTTGGTGGGTTGGAGAGGTGTAGGCCCCAGCCAAGGCATGTAAACTGGGATCACAAGACTGATTGGGAGAACACGCCTGATATACGCATGCTGGCTGCTGAGTTTGGAGTGGAACATGGTTTAGCAGACAGACAGAAAATTCATGGGAGTCTCTGAAGTTGGTTTAGCACTCATATTTATGGTAGAGAAAGGGTAATATTCTGATCTTAGAGCCCAGATGAAATTTTGAGGCCCGGACGGATTGGAGCTGATACTGACATTTTGCTTAATAGGAAATTCACTGAACCATCTGAGATGGTTTGGTGCTCTATGTATCTCTAAGAGAGAAATTCTTTGGTTTGGTCAAGATATCAAGAGAAGCATGTACGTCAACTGCTTTTGTAGATACTTGGGGGTCAGTCTTGTGCTATTCTTATTACGTCAACTGCTTTTGTGGATACTTGGGGTTCAGTCTTGTGCTATTTGTGTTAGTTTTTCGGGAATTTAGTGGGGTATTGATATACATCTTAATTGTTTGCATAATGCTTGCTTGCTCTCAGTCTGCAGAAAAAACGAAAACCTCCAATACTAAGGTCTAATTAAAATCATTGATGGTAGATGTTTCATTAAAAGAAGTCCCCCATTTCCTTTCTCTTTCAAAAATTTCCCCGTTACTCTACTTTGGAGGACGTTTGAGCTGGTTGTAATGTGTAGTTAACTCTCAAACTGTCAATTTGTAGCATTCCATTTGTACAGATGTTTTTCCTCTTTAGTTCGGTTGATTTGATGGTAAATTTGATTTCACAATCAGTAACAACCAAGGGTTTGATTTCAAGCAAGTATTTTCGCTTTAGTTAATTAATTTGATTTGGCTGCTTTCTAATATTGTCTGCACAAACAACATAGAACGTCTTCCTCTGCTATTTGCAAAACCAATATACTGATTGTAGCCCCTTAAGCTAAACTAATTTCTGCCACTTAGAATGCATATTGTGCTGGCTTTGCTGACCATGCGAATATCCCAATGCTGTTATGTTTCCATCGTATTTTCTTTTCTTCCCAACATTAGACAGTGCTGGTTCAACCCCTAAGAAATCAACTGTCATTTTTTCAGCCCCTCCCATTTTAACTTGTCCTCCCAAACCAGCGGCAGTATGTCTATTTTCTGACCGCAGAAACTGAGGAGACTCAAACACTGCTGTTTGAGTAACTCTGTCTTGGATCCCCTGGCTCTAGATTTTTTCAAATCTGCCATGATCTTCTACATACATACCATTGCTGCCTTTGCCAATTGGTCCATTGTTGCCAGCAACCATTGCCGAACCTTCGTGGACTAGCCCAGATGAATTCATGCTGCTACTGTAAAAGCCAGTAAATCCTTTGAGGAGTATAGGGGCAATAGTATTATCACTGATCCTAGATCCCATTTCTGCAACTTTCTGTAGCAATGCTGTTGCAGATGTGTAGGCTGGGCCAATTGTCATTGCAGAAGCATTTGATCCACTCAACGAGCTTAGACAAGTCCTTCTTTTTCTTGGATTGAGGATTGGATCTAGATTGCTTGATAAGATGACTCCAGCTGAGCTCAGTGATAATGGTCTCATTGAATTTTCCATGTTATCAGTAGAAATTGACAAATTCATCATAGTGTTAGTGTTTGTGCCAGAATCATAGCTAGACATCGGTGAAGTAAACAGCTCTTGAGTTTGGTTCTGCAACCTTCCTCCGGAGGCTGTGACCGCAAGGTTCTGATTTGCCTTCTAATTTTCCTCTGTTAATGCATCACAGAATGCTGTGCGTGTGACAAAGCTGTCTTTCCTGGTCAAAACATTAGTCGAAACAATTCAATCCTCCCTCCACCAAAAGTAGAACACAATTAAGAGAATAAAACTGCAAAGTTTTACCTTGAGAAAATTGTGCCACAATCACTACTATATTATTGGGTTCCACAAATTTTTATGTGAGCCTTCCAGACGGATTGAACAGCATAGTGCTTGGAGCACTTGTCACACTTCCATTTCTTTTCACCATGGCTTTTTCCAGAAGTGCTTCTTGATTCCTGTTAAGTTACCTAGAGCTCGGCTTGGGTGATGATGAACAAAATTTGGATCTGGGCAGACATAAACTCTTTTCTTAACCTGTGTGCTTGGCCTTTGCTTTAACTTCCAAGGCAAGTTATGTCCTCTCCTGTGAAGCTGAAGATTTTGATCTCTCTGGAATCCTTTATGAAAAACCTCACAGATGTACCTATTTGTTGCCATGAGTGTCCTCAGAGATAATGCTACAACTTCTGCATCTGGGATCTGCAGAAAGGATCCAACAAAAACTTTAAGATGGAAATTTTGGCTAAGCTTTCAAATTTATTTATGACACTAAGGCAAGGTTTTTGATGAAGCGAAAGAAATTCATAGGATTTTGAAGAAAAAATTTTATTGATTGAAGGATAAGTAAAAGGGATCGCATCGCTTATAATAAGATAACCTTAAGATTGAGTAAAACACGAAATCTGCTGGCTGTAAAATTCAAGAAAAACTGATTCCTAAACAAGCGGAAAAAAAAAGGTATATATTAAAATCTGAATTTCCTATGAAATGTGGTTTGAAAGTAGAAACATAGAATTAGGCAAGAATTTTATGTACATAGTGGCTGAAACAATTCCCAAACATCAATGCTGAATCAGAATCACTGTATTATATATATATATATATTAAATTTTCTCATTATTAAGAAAATATTGATTCTATGCAACTTAACAGGAATTTCCTGTTGAGTAGTTTGACAAAATGGCTACTAGAAATAATTAATAAATAGAAGTTTACGCTAATCATAGTTTATATATATAGACATTGTGATGGTAATCTAAAAATATCTGTTGTTAGCACAATTAATATTCTTTTCCTATTCTTGGTTTTATGCTTTGAATAAAATGAATGAAGTATGATTGCCTGGATGCCCTGGAAGATTTCTCTTCGTTTTGGAAATTGTCGTGGAAGGAGCTGAACCGTGATCACCAATATTTTCAGCACGAGGACTTCCATCGGAAGATTGTGACACAATTGTGCTTTGAAATTGTTCATCTTCCTCAAAATCCTGAACATAGTTTGACATGTTCAGAATAAAGCTAGCTAATTTGATTTTCTTTCCAATGTTGGATGCGAGTAAACTCATAATATATGCTATTTTGCAGGATGTTGTTTTAGTAGCTGATAATAATAAGAAGAAATTCTACACCAACGTCAACCAAAGACTATGCTCCATCGATTTTTTTTAATTAATTAGATTTGGAATTCTTTGATAACAACGTCATTCTATCATGTGTTAATTGTTAATATCAAAACTTGATTTTAAGCTGGTTCTATTTGTACTATATGCTGGGTAATTAAAACAGTGATCATTACTTATGAAGACATCCCTTTGGAGTCATAATTACAGTAGGCATACTTTTGTTCCAAAAGCTTCAACAAATCAAATGATAAGACTTCAATCTAGTTGACCAAAATACAATTCTTTGGTTCTGTCCACAGAGATAGGTTGTAGGTATACACGTCTAAAAGGACAAAAGACTTTGGTCTCCCTCTTTAATGGTGTTAATCACTATTGAAATTCCTGCTACGTACGCAAACCCATGAAAAATGACTAGAATACAATTTAGGTTATTAACTTAAAAATTTAAGTTATTGGGTAAGCGAGTAATGTTAGTATTCAGTTACATATAATATATTAGTAAAATTGCGCTTTCGAATTGATCCTTGCCTTTGAGATAAAATGATGCAGCTGCATGTGCATGTGCAGAAAGCATCAGGTGCCAGGCACTGAGATGTCTGGCCCCAGACTTCAAAGGGAGCACATGTCCGGTGCCGGACATCTCAATGTCTGGCACCGGTTTCATTCTGGAACACCAGAACTTTGGGATAGAACACGTTCGACACCAGATACCTTCAGGTCCGGCACTGGATATGTTATTCTACGTTGATTGACTTTATATTTTTACCCTTTACTTTTTTGTTTTCTTTTGTGTATTTTAAGGATATGTTTGTAATTACGTAAATCCTAGATTTTGACTATAAATAAGAGGCTCAAACTTTAGTTATAGATTTTAATCTTGAATTTTTATAAAATCTCTCAATTCCTAAATTTTAGAGTTTTGGATTTCTAGAATTTATATCTATTTCATCTGTTGATGGATTTTAAGACTATCCGAAATTCAATCGTGTGTTGAACTCATTCAACACACTAAACATGCTATCACACTGCATCATAAAACATTGAAACTTGTTTTTTCAGATATTTTGAGAGGACGTTTGCCGCTTATGTCCTGACGCTAAGAATTAGTTGAGATTATAATACACCAATATGAACAAAAGAGTTTACGACAAAACTAAAAGGCTCAAGAACATAATGCCAAAGGAGAGATCCGAATTAAGAGACAAACTTTGGCCTTCTTTCGTAATTATTTTAAGTTTTGTGCCTACCTGCTCTCCATAATCCACCTGGGGTATTCATCACAAATTGGCAAATATGTGTTTTGTCATTTCTATTTGTCTTTCTTGTTTGCATATTTTAATGAGATTATCTTGATCTTGTTGAATAATTATAAACTAGGTAATGAAAAATATGGCATCAAATTATTGCCCGTCTCTTATTATTTCTTTGTTTCCAGTCTCGACACATTGTGTCTGAAAAGGGGAAACATTTGTCGAAAATGGAAATTAATCACCAATTAAACTTGTTTTTGAAATTTCAGCGAATATTTAATCAAGACAAAATGCTACGAGTGAGAGTAATACTAAATATATATATATATATATATATATATTTTTGTGATTATTTTGATCCATAATTATTAGTGTTCGTGAGAGTAGTTAAATTAAGTCTTTTATATTATTCCACGTTGCTCAATATCAACACGATGCTCCCCAAAGACTCTAATACCACTTGTGATAGTTGTTAGGATCTAAGGTTGCCCATATCAATTGAAAAAAAATTAAGTGTTTGGCTTTGAGTTGATTATATGATCACAAAATCTTATTAGACTATGCCAATTAGAGACACAAGGTTATCAAATTTTTATTTTCAGGCTGCCAATAACTTCAGTAACATGGGAAAGAATCAAGTCATTCTCTATGAGTATCAAAATCTATTGAGATCTTACTTAACTTTCTGAAAATATACACATCTATCATTTGTTTTTCTAACACACCTTGCAGCTTGAAAATTGGGAGTGAAGTGAAAGGCCCTATATGAAATAATGATATACATTTGAGTCATCGAATATAAATGTTATTCGCACTTCATATCTCATATGTCATTCCAACCCTCAGAAATCTACTCTGGGGGATCTCCAAATGTTTGTCTCCTTGCCTGAAATTTTTCCTAAGAAAATTATAGCCATAATTAACCATTATCTTCTTAAACAGCGATGAATTCGGCTTAGCCACCACGTCTGCTTCTCCTAAGAGATATACGACACCATTATCCTTTGCTCTCTGCACAAGCTGCATCTCCTCTTCGGCTCCATCCAATGACTGAGCAGGATCATCAACCATTTGTTTAGCAGTGGAGGCTCCATTGATTAAGTGTTCGCTCCGGATAAAATCCTTCGGGTTTCCTACCGTCTTTGAAAATCTTCAGGTCCTCAATTTGATCTCTGTATCCATATCTGACAACACAGCCGTACATATTCAAGTCCTTTGGCTCAACTCTTCGGACCAGGAAACGTTCCTCTAATAACACTTTGCTAATTGGTATGGACTTGATTGAAACAAAGACTAGAACTGAGTGAATTGATGGTATATTAGCCACAAAATGAGAGAAAATTGGAGAATTCCCTGGACAAGTTCTGAGTATAAAGGTCCCATTCCTGGCACCCTATGTACATTTGAGTTTACAACCAATTCTTTCAAGGAATCGGAGGAAATTTTGTTGTTTAGCTCATAAATATACCTTTGTTTGTGAACAAAATGCCATGTTGCCATAATAGTCATCAGGACTACCGAAAATGCCAAGGGAAGATGGCCACCTTCTAAAAATTTGTAGAGGACCGGTGAAAGATATGTCACCCCTATGAAAAAGAAAACCCCAAAGAAAGTAGCAATCCACCATAATTTTTTCTTCCATACTATAAGCATTATAAGTGTAACCAAACAAGTTGTTATCACCATTACAGTAACCACAGCAATTCCTACACCCAAAAGTAGATTGGTGGGAGAGACTCCAACGACAAGAGAAATTATTTATTGGATTTGAGAGTGCTAATTGATAAAATTCAAATATCATATGATCCATGGTGAATTTGTATTTGAGCTTAACTACCGTAAGCATGGCAGATATTTTCAGTGGTCTTGAAGCTGACGGTTATAATAACACAGGCAGTCATAAGAAGGTGGTTGAGTTTGGGTATATAGACTTGTCCCTCATGGTGAGATGAAGTGTGGACAATTTTAACTCTTGGGAACAACCAAGACTCAAAGCTTGAGCGATTATGGAAAATGCTGCGGATATCATAGCTTGGCTCGCAATGATTGCAGCAAGTACCGCCACCAAGAATGTTGGCCAATACAATGCACCTCCTTACAACCAATAATATAATTACTCCATTACCAAACTAGTTACTACTCTTCTATGGTGGAAAATTAACAAGATCAAAACTTACTGGGAACGGCGTCATAAAAAGTATTTTCCACATTTTCTGGGTGTTTGGCGAGGTATGATGCTTGCCCACCGTAGATCGATGGCAGTGCAGCAAACACAATTCCAGCGAAGCTAATCTACAATTCCATAATAACACTTGTATTCATAAGTCATAACCCAAAGGAACAAAATAGAATTGAATCGTTAAGACTAAGGATCAGTTTTTAATTACTTTTTTTTATTAACGGCAATAACTTATTTGATTACTTACTTGAATGGATCGAACGCTGAAGTGACCAAGATCAGCAAACATAGCTTCGGTACCTACAAATATATATTTATGGAAGTAATTATCAAAATATATTTATCTACTATATGTTAAGGGCAGAATATTAGTAGTAGTAGTAGTGAGAAGTACTCCGTTTATATTGTTATGCGCACAATAACTCCACCAAGGGAAATCCAACCTTCTTTCCATTTCTTGTGAAGTAGGAGATAATGTAAAACGGATTGAAAGCATGCAATAGTGTAACATCATATGTGATCAAATGGTAAAGACCAATACCCGTTATCAATACAAACGATGTACGCACTTTATCTGTCCCGAATTTTTGAAAGGAGAATAAAAATATCAAGATAGCTACTGAAATCCACATTACAGCATCTGCATCTAATATAATATAATTAAATAGATTATCATTGATGCATGTACTTTAACTTGAGCGTATTATAAAAGTATAAGAAATTTTAAAAATATATATAGATAGAATACCGGTGCCTAATGACTTGATCCCACCCACAGCAGAAAGAACTGAAATGCATGGAGTAAGCATTCCATCTCCAATAGCCATGGAAGTTCCAAGGATTGTAAAGAGAAATAGGAAAATTTTTGCTATTTGACTTTTCTCCATTCGGTGTTTAATACTTTGAGCTCGTTTTGTTTCAGGTGTTAGCGTGTCAAGTCTATAATTAGATAATTCCGTGTCCTCGGGCTGAGCATTTGGAATTAATCCCACCTTAGTACACCGGCATATTAATGAATATAAAGCAAATGTCCCGCCTGCAATTACATGAAGTCATTTGATATTAGTTTAGGGTAGATTTCGTTTTCCCCTTTATTTCCAGGATCTTATTAAACAATATATATACAACAACCCACCTTCACCATTATCATTGCACCAAAGCACAAACATGACGTATTTAATCAAAGGGCAAACCGTCATAGTGTAGATAATTAGTGACAAAACCCCAACCACGTCATCCTTATGCTTTATACCATTTGGAAATGTGCTTGAGTATACATAGAGTGGCGATGTCCCCATATCGCCATTGACAACCCCTATGCTCTTGAATGCTAAAATCATTATTGCCTTCCAATCAAGCTGTTAGTTTGTTCAAACACACACGTATACGCAATCAAAATTAGTTATCAAATTAACATTTGGATCTTATAATTAATTTAAAACCGTCAGGTTTGTATCTGAAAGATTATAGGCATGAATAACGTTAATTTCAAGTTCAGTGGCAAAATTATACGAACATTGGCTCCCTTGCCTCGAGATGATTTGATTTTTCCAGCCTCCAGGTTGAGGGAGACTACGCGACGGATTTTTGACATTGATACCTTCCTCTTCTTGAGATTCTTTTCAGTTCATTCATTCAATAGATATAATCGAAAATTCTATATTTAGTAAATAGTTGTAACATCAATAATTAAATAAAATTTGATTTTTTTACTAATTAATAATTTTGGATCCAAAATGAGACAAGCTTGAACATTCATAAAATGAACATCAAATAAAATACGTACATATATGAACAATTAATAAATGATATGAATAAATACTGAAGCATAAAACAAATTAATTAAAAAAATTTTGTGACCCTCTTTCTTTCCGTCGACAACGACATTGCCAACACTCGATAGAGATTGTCAAGAAAGTTATCTCAGAAAGAGAAATGATTAATGGCATTTTCTTTTAAAGTTTAATTTGATTTTAACGAGAGACTAAATCACAATTCTCGAAAGACAGTTTTTATACGTAGGCAAACAAAGTTAGGCTAAGTTTTTCAATAAAAAAAGGACCGGATAATCCGTTGTGATTATGCTTGTACATTTTATGTTTGTATTTTTAGGACATCTTTTTTTTTTTTTTCAAATTCTCATGCTTATTCATTTCCATCCTTTTCGAAACATATATGGCTTTCATATTGTTATGAAAATATATGATATTTTTTTAAAAATATATGATGTTAAACTTAAATATGAAAATATATGATTTTTTTTTAAATATATGATGTTAAACTTAAATGGTATTAATATTGGACGTGGTTTATTCAAACTCTCAATCTCAAAGGATAATAATACACTCCAATTGTAAACCCCATAATTTTTAACCTAAGGATAATAATACAAGTCTTACTTTATCTTACTTAACTAAATTTTAATTAGTTATATATAGGGAAAGAGTAAGTATCTTAAATGTCTTATCTTAAATTTGGCTATTTGCTTAATTAATAAAAATATTAATTAATCAAATAAAAATATAGGCATCTTAAATTCTTTATCTTAATTTTTACTAATTATTTAATTAACCAAATAAAGAGCATAAGTATTTTGAATATCCTACCTTAATTATCAAAAAATTTTAATTGATAAATTAACTTAATTTGCATGCATAATAAAATAAAATGTATACATATAAATATCACATTTATAATTTATGCATTACAACTCAATAGACATAATAAATAAATTAAATAATTAATTTAAATATTATAAAATAAAAATATGCATAATTAATTTTGCATACATAATATAAATTGAATTTATAATCTATTTATTCAAAACAATCATGCATAATTAATTTAATCCATAAACATATATAACTTGAAAATATCTTAAATAGGAATTCTGAAAAATATAAATACATAAAAATTAAATGGCTATCAATAAAAGGCTTGGTTGAAGACTTTGGGAGTTAGGGTTTAAATCCCTGTGCGTTTACAATTCAAACCCCTTTTTCTGTAGACTACTTTATGTTTTTTATTATGAAATGAAAATTGATATTGTTTTTATATGATAAACAAAATTAATGAAATAATATAAATTGATTGGCCTTGATTAACTTATTTGATTGGCTTTGATTAATTTATGTTAAGTTAAAATACAATGTTTGGTATGTGCTCCAGCAAAGAACCAGTAAGTATCGATACATGGACTGTCAGCACATTGCAAGAGCTACACGTGAAATGATCCCAAACTCATCACAAAAAACCTCAAAGTCATAATTCACAAACTCACTATTTTGGTCACTTCTAATCTTCACCAAATGGTAACCAAGTTCATTCTGAATTCTCTTAAAAAACTTTCTAAATGCATCAAATGTGTCACTCTTGTTCTCTAAGAAGAACATCCAAGTGAACCTAGAATAGTCATCCACAGTGACATATGCATAATATTTTTTACCAAGTGATGCAACTCTATTTAGACCGAAAAGATCCATATGAATGAGTTCAAGAGGTTTGAATGTGAAAATGACATTCTTAGACTTAAATGAGCTTCTCACTTGTTTGTCTCTTTGACATGATCCACATGTCTTGTCCTTGACAAACTTGAGATTATGAAGGTCCTCTAACATGTCATACTTAGCTAAATTCCTAATGAGATCTATGTTACAATACCCTAACCTTCTATGTCACAATCAAGAATTATCACACATCACTTACAAGCACACAGAAGATTCAACAACCATTTATCTAATTCAATCACATAAACATCTCCTGTCCTAGAAGCATGCAAGATTCTACTACCATCCTCATCAAAAACATCATAGGCATTTTTCAGAAATATAGTATTATATTCAATGTCACACAACAGAGATATATTAAATAGAATATTATAAGAGATGGGTAGAACTATGCTCAATGAATACGAGCTACCTCAATATTTTTGGGTTGAGACGATTAACACAACTTATCATATTTTCAATAGAGTGTTGATTAGAAAATTCCTAGATAAAAATTCTTATGAATTGGTGTATCAAAGAAAACCCAAAATTAAACACTTTAGAGTCTTTGGATGCACTTGCTACATCCTCAACACCAAACACAATATTGGGAAATTTGAGCCTAAGTCAGATATGGGCATTTTTCTGGGTCATTCATCTAGAAGCAAATCATATAGAGTGTATAACAAGAGAATGCAGGTTGTGAAAGAATCTATGCATATTACATTTGATGAATTAGAACCTGAAATGATGAAAATGTGTGCTAAAGAGAAGATGGACGAATTAGATGTGACAAATAAGTTAAATGACTTGAGGTTGAGTGAGAATCTTAGTGAGAAGCATGAAGAGCATGTAGAGACTCATTCTAGGGAGTTTTCAAAGGTTTGAAAGTATGCATCTCATCATCCTAAAGAGGGATCACTAATGATCAACTCTCAAGGAATTAAAATTATGAGAGCATCTAGAGAGGTTCCTCAAAATCTTGAGAAAATACAAAACCTTGCATTTGTGTCTCACTTAGAACCAAACAAAGTAGATGATGCTTTAATGGATGAGGATTGGATAATGGCAATGCAAAAGGAACTAAATCAGTTCCAAAGAAACAAACTTTGGGACTTAGTTCCTAAACCTAGTGATCATTCCATCATTGGTATAAAATGGGTGTTTAGAAACAAGCTAGATGAACATGAAAACATTGTTAGAAATAAAGTTAGGCTTGTTGCTTAAGGCTATAGTCAAGAGGAAGATATAGACTATGATGAGACTTATGCTCCCATGGTTAGACTAGAAGCTATTCGAATCCTCTTAACATTTTCTTGTTTTAAAAGCTTTAAACTTTTTCAAATGAATGTGAAAAGTGCTTTCTTAAATGGTTTTCTCAATGAAGAAGTTTATGTTGAACAACCTCCCGGTTTTAAAAATAAAAAATTTTCAAATCATATTTACAAACTAACTAAAGCTCTCTACGGTTTGAAACAATATCCTAGAGTTTGATGTGAGAGACTTAGTAAATATTTGTTGAAAAATAATTTTGACAGAGGGAGTGTTGATAAAACTCTTTTTATTAAATCAAAAGATCATGACATACTCATTATGCAAGTAT
>JAVXUL010000009.1:7169693-7191330 GCA_035590515.1 Trichilia minutiflora | reverse complement strand
ACATATGAAAATCTTTCTCTAAATTAAAAAAGAAACATAGAATTGGAATCAAAATTCATTTCATGAGTTAAGACTTTTAGCGAATTTATTATCTACAATCATTGAATTGGAAATAAGCAATTTCTCTTTCACTTATAATTTTTAAACACTAAATTTAGATTTCGTTTATCTATAAATAACAAGGGCTTTTACTTTGAAAGCAAACAAGGCCTTTAAGCCCAATTCAAATGGGCTTATACAAACCCTAAAAACGATGAAAACAGACAAACCCATTGTACTTAAATACACGTATTTATAGATACATCCCATACCCATCCCATGCATTTCTAACGAAACTTTAGCTTTAGTTCCTCAACTTTTGAGAAATTTGTTTTCGATCGATTCCCACAAATGTTCTTAAATCTTTTGTTTCTTTCACTCCGATCCCTAAAATTAATATCTGTTCATTCCGTCTAATAATACAACAACAACGTAGTGATTGTGATTCCATAACATCCACTAAACTGAACTCTAACTTAAATCATACATATTTTTTATTTACTTTATGATTATTAAGAGAATAAAATTATGTTGAATTATTTTTTTTTAATTTCGTATTTTACATCACATTAACATAGATATATATAATATAACTAAAATGAAATATGTATTATTTGTTTTTATTTCGTAATTCTTTTTTTTTTCCTACCAATTGCTTTACTTCAATTTTTAGTTGAATTTGGATTTGTTTATTTGTGTCTGTAATTTTATTATCAATTTATTTAATTTCTTTTTCAAATTTTGTCAGTTATTTTTCATTTTTGTATATAGCTTTTGCAAATAAAAAATAATTGTAGTAAATCAATTATTTTGATTTTATAAAAAAAAAAAATTAAATCATTTAAAAAGAAGAAGGGAAAAACCCTATAATCGTCGTCTATAAGAAAGGGAGCTGAAACGCATCATCTTCTGGAAACGTCTGTAATAAATCAAATCCCTCACTCCAAGCGAAGGTGGTTTGGATTTTCCTTTCCCCTCCTGCAATTAACCAAGCGAAATCTATTTCAAAAACCCGAAAATATGGATATGAATAGGAAGCGCTCTGTTGACGAAAAGCCAGTCTTCTTGACCAAAGCTCAACGAGAGCAGTTGGCTCTCGAACGACGTCAAGAAGAAATCGCACAGCAAAAGCGCCGGCAAGAACAAATTCTTGCGCAAACCCAAAACCACAACAAACCTTCCGCCGCCGATTCACGTGATCCCCGAGACCGTGAACGCGATCGGCATCGACGCGAGCGCGAGCGAGAGCGAGAGCGGGAGCGGGAGCGGGAGCGGGAGCGGGAGGAAGAAGCTAAGGCGAGGGAGCGTGCTAGGTTGGAGAAGTTAGCGGACCGGGAGCGGCAGCGGGAACTGGAGTTGATTAAAGAACAGTATTTGGGATCTAAAAAACCTAAGAAGAGGGTTATAAAGCCGAGTGAGAAGTTTAGGTTTTCGTTTGATTGGGAAAATACTGAGGATACTTCACGTGATATGAATGCTTTGTATCAGAACCCTCACGAAGCTCAACTTTTGTTTGGGCGAGGATTTCGAGCTGGAATGGATCGAAGAGAGCAAAAAAAGTTGGCTGCTAAGAATGAAAAGGAGATGAGAGAAGAGATCCGGAAGAAAGAAGGGGTTGAGGAGAAGCCAGAGGAGGCGGCCGCACAAAAACTTAAAGAGGAAGCTGCTGATTTATATGATACTTTTGATATGAGAGTTGATCGGCATTGGTCCGAGAAGAAGCTTGAAGAAATGACTGAGAGAGATTGGAGGATTTTCAGAGAAGATTTTAATATTTCTTATAAGGGGTCGAAGATTCCTCGACCAATGAGGAACTGGACTGAGAGTAAATTGAGCCTTGAGTTGTTAAAAGCAGTGGAGAGAGCTGGATATAAGAGTCCGTCGCCAATTCAAATGGCTGCAATTCCGCTTGGTTTACAGCAGAGAGATGTGATTGGTATTGCAGAGACTGGTTCTGGTAAGACAGCTGCTTTTGTATTGCCTATGTTAACTTATATTTCTAGATTGCCGCCCATGAGTGAAGAGAACGAGGCTGAGGGGCCTTACGCCGTTGTAATGGCACCTACGCGCGAACTTGCACAACAAATTGAGGATGAGACTGTTAAGTTTGCTCATTATTTGGGTATTAAGGTGGTTTCTATTGTTGGTGGACAGTCTATTGAGGAACAAGGATTTAGGATTAGGCAAGGGTGTGAAGTGGTGATTGCCACACCAGGTCGTTTGATTGATTGTTTGGAGAGGCGGTATGCAGTTCTGAATCAGTGTAATTATGTTGTTCTTGATGAAGCTGATAGGATGATTGATATGGGTTTTGAGCCCCAGGTTGTTGGTGTGCTGGATGCAATGCCTTCTAGTAATTTGAAGCCAGAGAATGAAGATGAGGAGCTTGATGCGAAGAAGATATATAGAACTACTTATATGTTCAGTGCTACTATGCCTCCTGCTGTGGAGCGGCTTGCCAGGAAGTATTTGAGAAATCCTGTGGTGGTCACAATTGGCACTGCTGGCAAGGCTACTGATTTGATATCTCAACATGTGATGATGATGAAAGAATCAGAGAAGTTTTCTAGATTGCAAAGATTACTTGATAACCTTGGAGATAAAACAGCAATTGTATTTGTTAACACCAAGAAGAATGCAGATATGGTTGCAAAAAATCTGGATAAGGCTGGCTACCGTGTCACTACTTTGCATGGTGGGAAGTCGCAAGAGCAGAGGGAAATTAGTCTGGAAGGTTTTAGGACCAAGAGATACAATGTTCTTGTTGCGACTGATGTTGCAGGGCGTGGAATTGATATACCTGATGTGGCCCATGTCATCAATTATGATATGCCTGGGAATATTGAAATGTACACTCATCGTATTGGACGAACAGGCCGTGCTGGAAAGACCGGTGTGGCTACAACATTCTTAACCCTCCAAGATACTGATGTATTTTATGATCTGAAGCAGATGCTCATCCAGAATAACAGCCCGGTGCCTCCAGAATTGGCAAAACACGAGGCTTCAAAATTTAAGCCAGGATCAATCCCTGACAGACCTCCTAGACGCAATGACACTGTTTTTACTCATTGAGGAATGTGGTGATTTTGAAAGACATTGTCAAATAGCCTTCCTCAAACTTAGCCTGTACTTTCTGCAGTGGAGGAATGATTATCTATAGTACAACTATCAATTCTGTCTTTCTGAAAGTGGTCATTAGTGTCTTCTCTATATGTTGCACCTGCGGTATAGCTTCCACCTTCCTGATAGTTTATTGAATAGGAAGGCTTTTATGATCGTATTAGTTGAGGATGTATTATTGACCTCTCCCTTTTTATGCTTACATAAGTAGGTCAGTTGAAATGCTGTTATTATCTCAAGGAATGAACTTTTTTTATTGCAATTTTCGGCAACTTATTTTTATATTATGTCATGTGTTGATCTTTATTCTTTAAGTGACTTCTTGATTCTGTATGTTGCTATGTAGTAACTTTGGTAGCGTGGGTTAGTAGGCTTCTCTGTTACCAAGTATGTGGACTTCTTACTTCTTGGTTAAATTTTGTTTTCATGAATATGGATCAGTTGGAACTTGGATTGTGCGTGTGCAATTCTGAGTAAAATCTTGTTCTTGTAAATACCGAATGAAATGTTATTATTGTGCAGTGCTTGGACACGGTGACCAAACTTTTTCTACAAATTTTTGGTCCTCTGTTCTAGAGCTTAACTGAAATTTTAAGGATATTTTGACACTTTTACATTATAATTGCATGTGCACAAACTATTGGAGAAGGTTGGTTCCCATTCTAGCTACTAATACATATTGAAATTCATCAGATGTCTTGTGTTTTTTTTAGGAAATCTGACACAGATCATGCATGTGGTTTCGCCATTGTATTATGTTTTCTGGAACCATCATACAAACAGTATACTTGTAATTTCTGCATACATGAATACATCATCTTTTTGTTATGAGCGCATCAATTTGGGGAAATTTTTTATGGTTGTTCGATCATTTAGAGAGATCTGAAATAGTGTCCGCATCTCTGAAATGATTAAAAATGAAAACTGAGAAGTTTCTGAAACGTCATGGTAGTGATTATCAAGGGAAATATGCACAAGTGAGCTCATGATCACCTTCCTGATGACGCATCCATTTATTGCTAATGGAATTGAGGTTCTTTCTGTATCTAAGATTTCTGGGGTCAACCATCGGCTTTAGGAGGAATTAATTGTCTTTAATATTTTGTATTCGACCCAGAATCTCTACTATTGCAGCCAACACAATTATTTCTTCTTCTGGATAAAATAAGTCATCAACAAGAAAAGGTTGTACCACAATTCTGTATCATATACTAACCTGAATATATGCTTTGGGATTTCGTTGTTTTTGCCGTTCTCATAAAATCTACCACACTAAATTGCTAGACGGAATCTATAGATTGTAGAATGCGATCACAAGGTAATTTTCATGTTATAGTGAATGATCACGTACAGTAAAGCTACTGTAATCCAATCTAATAACAACGTTATGTATTTTCAGGAAGTTGCCGAAATTAAGAGGAATAGCACAAAGACCCCCTGTAACAAAGCACTTGCTCAGTGTTGTTTGATTACTATTAAATTAATTCTCTTAATCCAAGTTTGCTTGTCGGGGAGATCTATCGCTTCGTCAGGGGGTACTCATCCGGTACATTAAAATTTGCGTTATTATAGTTTTTTTTCCAAATGTAACCCAAGTTAATTATTAAGGAGATGATTTTTGCTATAATCTAACAATGAGTAATTTATTTTGATACATGTAAAACGGGTTAAACTCTCACAAATATTTAAAAATAGAGGCCCTCACAATATGTGTAATGCACGAAATACCACATTCAATACTGTGGGCGAAAATTTTACTTATGCCAAGATTTGAATCTGGCACTTCCGATTAGAAGGCTAGGTTTTCAACGATCGGCAATGCATTGCATTCTCGTAAGAAAGAATTCTTTTGCTAACGCGAATTAAAAAACCGTTCCAACAAACAGTTAATCTTTTGAATTTTGGTTCTGGCTTTTCACTGCCCAGTGCCCGCTTCTTGTATTAATTCGTGCCTTCTTCAGTGTCTCTGCGTCTAGTGGTCTTCTAATTCCTAACAAATATCAACTTCCATTAAGATTTTCAAATTAAATTAATTTGTTGGCAAAGAACAACAGAGCAGATGAAAATAACAAATCTGGAAAAAGAGTCAGAGCGGTCTGGGTCAGGAAGAGTGCTGTTGTTATCCTGGATGCGAGCCACCCTTCTCAGGAAACATTGGTTCACAAATTTGTCAGAAGAAGTCACGACATGGTCAGGTTCTTTGACCTTGGAAATTACACCTCTCTTCTTAGACGTTTGGAGAATACACCAGTTGCTGTTTCGATGGGGAAAACTTTGAATTCATCTGTATATTATTATTATTATTATTATAGCCCTCTCTTTGCAAGGAAAATATGCAGTATACCATTCATTTTGAAGACCAACCCGCTTACACTTGACTCGTTTAGACAATCAAATGAACAACAGATTAACATTTAAGAATAAAAATGATTTACCGGTTAATATTTAATTTTGTACAAGATGAAGGGAACTATAATAGAACATTGTAATTGACGTCTATAATATAACTATTTCAATTCAATGCACCTTGTTTAAAAAATAACTCAGAAGTTGGCCACATGCCCAAAAAAAAAATTGAAGGCTGCCATTTCTGATTACATTCACTGCAGCCTGACAACAATGCTTTACATAGTTGAACCTATGAAATAACTTCAAAATGTAGTATTGGATTTCGTGCAACGTTGTGCGACTCAATTGATACTTTCTCAATTGCAGTCAGGAAGAAGGCATTAACTCGCCAAGAAACCTACCCATTTTATTCAATTTGATGTCGAAAGAAATTCTTGTGATTGCTTCTCTGCAACGGCCAAATTTTGTTGAAGTTTCTCTGGTCTACTATTTACAGAAATAAAACAAACTTAGAAGTATGAAGACTGATATGGGATAACATTCATCTGCATAAGGACGAGGGCTACTTTCTTCTTGAGTGCATCATCATTGAGAAGCTGGACAAGGATCGTCTCAGACCTTTGAGATAATGAATCACTGATCCGTGTATGCTCTATGATCTTCTGGAACAAGTCTAGGGCTTTGGTTTTGGCAGATGGGGAACCCTTCTCCAAGACCTGTAGAATGGCCATCACACCTTGGCTGTCTACAATAAGAGCTATGGCATGAGACAGTGTGCTGTGGTCTGTTAGCAATGTTTCGAGTGCTGTAAGTGCAGCCTCAGCTGCACCAGATTCCATGTCACTCAGAGTTCGCACTAGAGGCTTCACTGCATCCGCTTTGACAAGACAGAATGTTTCTCTCGGTGAACAAGCAGTACCATGGACAGAACACAACCTCTGGTCTTCTGATAATGCTGAGCAGCACCAAGACATGCTGGGTAAGAGATTCATAACATGAAGCATTGGAATGTATCTCCTTTCTTGATTTGCCATGATGGTTGCATTTGAGACTGACTGGCTGGTAGATTGTGATAGTTGAGCAAGTGCAAGTGCAGTTCGCTGCTTGGAAATTGAACTTCCCGTGGAAAGCACTCTAATTAGTGATGGGTACAATTCAAGCTTTCCCACTTGCCTCTGAAGTTCAGGCTTGGTGGGATCTGTGAAGCGCAAAAGTGCTGCTAGTGCATTGTCAACAACAGAGGCGTCTTGGCAGGCAGGTGTCCTGATCCCATCATGCTCACCATCCACGCTACAAATGACCTCATGAATGGCTTTTAATAATTGTGATTTACAAAGCACTTCATCAACAACATTGTCGTCTTTAGGAAGCCAGCTGATGATTCCAGCAGCGATGGACCTTTCTTCTACGTCTGGTGAGCATGTGAAAATAGTTGCTAGGTTGTTGATGGCAGTTTCTTTGCCAGGAGATGGTGGGAGAGGAACTCCGTTTGGATGACCTTCATAAATACAATATATGAGCTTCATTGCCCATCTTCTCACTACTGGCTGGTCACTGTCTAGGGAGGAGAAGAGTTGAGTGATTGCATCGATGTTGGATTGGATTAAGCTCCGAGCATTCTCGGATTTATAACTGAGCTCAAACAACAAGTGTAAAAACTGAATCTTAATTTGAGGTTCAGAATTAGTAACGAACTGCAAAAAGAGGTTGACATTGTGCTTTGATTGAAGTTCCTGCAAGCCCTGATACAGCTGGAATTGAGGATGCTGGGAAGCCCCAACCATCAGAGCAAGAATCTCAGCAGCTTCTTGTTTTAAGTGTGGATCAGATCTGACAAATGAGATAAGGCCAAGTAGAAGTGGTATAGTTGCAGGTTCCAATAGAAGTCGCTTTACCATCTTGGGGTATGCTATGAGCTTCTTGATGCCTTTAAGGCAAGCTGATTTGCATGCCGGGGAATTTGAAGAGAGCAGCTGGATTATATTGTGTATAAATTGTCTGTCTTTCAAGGTTTTAATGCTATTTTTGTCGAGTGGCATGTTTATCAAGGCCGCAGCCATCAAAGCCCTGGTGTCTTGAGATCCTGGGAGAAGAGCATATCAAAATGACAACAGAATACATTGGTCAGAAGGTGTCATATTGAGCCTATTGTTTTACCTTGATTAAAGCAAGCAACAAATGGTTGAAAGTATCCAGCTTCTGCCATTTTGACAGCAAAGTGCGTGTTGGAAGAAAGATTATGCAACACATCATGAGCTTTCTGTGAGACAGTAGGATTATCATTATGTAGCAAAGAAACCATAACAGGAATGCACTCTTTGGTTTTCCCTATTTTCTCTGCGAGGGTCTCTCTCTTGGATAGTTCGGACAAGACTGTGACAGCCTCAGGTTCTGTTTCACCTGCATAAATATGCTTTAATATGCAACGAACTGCTCCTGCTTCCACAATGGCCTCCTGTGATTCTCAAACAATGACTCTGAAATTATATCAGGTAAAAATAAAATGGAAACAACATCTCGTCCATAATCAGTATTCCATACCTTTTGATTATCGCTGTACTTAGCTAGGTAGTACAGGCATTTCAGTGTGGCCTTGGTGTTTAGTCTTTTGTCTTTCAAGAATTCCACCAACTTCAGAACGAGTCTTTCTTTGGCCATTTTTTCTGCATATTGAGGCATCTTCAAAATATTCTGCATATCTTCTAAGGCCCTGTTCTGTCTTAAATGGTCATTGGAATTGATTTTGGCAACTGCTGTTTGGAATTTTAACTCCAAGTCTATTTGCTTCCAATCTTCTATAGAGTTTCGAAGGCTAATATTTGGCATAAGATCCAGGGTTGGGAGCTCCTGTCCGCAAGTGGGGCAACTTTTTCTGCCTCTGTTGAAGTATTCCAGGATTGCTTTCCTCTCAAAGCTGTGGCCGCACAAAATTGCAACAGGGTCTCCCATGACCTCATTGCTCAATGGACATATAACTGATTCAACAGGATATTGATGATGATATGTAGGAATTTCCTCATCTAGAGGCCGTGTAACAAGTTCTGTACTATACAATAACTGTATCAGTTGAGTTAATTGAAGTGCTTCTGCCCCCTTCTTTTCAGCTTCCATCTCCTTTTTTTCTCGGTTCAAAAGTTCTAGCTCACTTTGTACCAGCGACACATATGTACCAACACCAACAACTTCGGCAATCTTCCCCAGGAGCTTTAGAGCATTCTCTTGGTTTCTGTTATTCAGTAATATTAAATTCTGTAACTCTGAAGCAATTGTTTCAGTTGCTGCAGAATGGAACTCCATTGTCCTTAGACTGTCGACAATCTGACTGGTCGAAGTCTTTAAGTTCAGCGCCATTTCAAGATTGACGAGTTGAAATGAGGAAATGGTTGCGGCAATCTTCCTGGCCAAACTCTGCATCTGGGACAGCATGGATTTTGCCTGAAGTATGAGACAGAGCCAGCTTCTAGATTTGCAGTTTTTGGCTATCTTGCAGGCTTCCCTCAACTGATCATGTAAAACCTCCAATGAAGCTTTTGTAAATTCCAAACCCATCGCAGCTTCAATTTTCTTGCCGTCCAACGCCTGTATGAGTGTACTAAGCTGATCTATACTCCTGGAGAACTCCTGGAAACTGTCCTTTCCTACAACCACATCTCTTGTTTCGCAAACAAGCTCCACAGCTTGAATTGCAATCCTATTCCATAATGCTTGCAAAACTGCTCCGCCGGTATCCTCAATTCCGCTACTGAATTCCATCGAGCTCATTTAAATCTTTGAAATCCCCTTTTAAACTTTACCAATTCCCAACTGAGTCAGTTTTTTTCCATAACTGATTATTTATTGACATACCACCTGCTATTCCCAAAATCAAACAAGACTTAGAACTTGAAGCAATGAAAAACAGTATAATTCCAGTCAATTGAGACATCTTACCAATTCGAAACTTAATTCCATTCATTTAGAATAATCCCAACTTGTAATTCGTTACATTAAACTTCTTCGCATGAAAACTAATCTATTAAAGTTTCCATTTGAGTACCACAGTTATGTATAAAGCTTAAGAGTGGACTTAATAAAGGAAAAAATAAAGTTGCTTACCTGACCAGACAATCTGCAAGGCAAGAGATACTCCAGAAGAAGAATGAACTGTAAGAGGAAAGAGAGAAGGGCCGCAAGCAATCTTCGTTTTTGTTCCTTCTCTGCTTCTGGTAAATATAAAGTTCAAAGAGGAAGTTGGCTTAGAAATTTTTTTTATTTAAAGGAAATACGAGTGCTAATGTATTGAGATCCAATTTGTTCGCAAAGTCAAGACTTGTGCTTTTCCTTGTCTGTATCGTGATAACGTATTTACTGGGACATCATTGTCACATTTTCACATCCAAATTCCGAGGGATCACACGAATTTGCTTTATTTTCAACGTTGGAAAGTCACCGGACAGGCCTAGCCACAACTTATGACTATCATGAGCCAGGAGTCATCTTGTAATTTTTTTCTTCTTGGCTTCATGGATGTGATTTGATGTTAACGTGGGTTTATTTTTTATTTTTACTGTAACTAATTTGTATAAATTATTAAAATAAATGTAATATTTAATTTTAATCTGTGTTATTTGATAAACCCTAATTAATTTTAATCCCTAATTTGTATAAATTGTTTATTTGAATGTGATTTGATTTATTGATAGGAATTGAGTTCTGGTGATGAGAAAAAAAAAATGAAAGAGTGACTTAAAAAAAGCAAAGACCAATCCATTTAAGTTTTGTTGCTTGGAATTTTCCTGGGAAAACAAAGACCAATCATATATAAATGTCGTGTTGTTTTCAGTCAGAATTTTAATGTTTTTGTACGAGACAAAAAGCACCAACGCGGTCTGAAAATCATTACTCCCCCGCGTAAGGTACTTGCACATTAATCACAAACGAATCAAATCCAATTGCTATTATAATTCTAAATTAATAAACCAAATATGGTTTAAATAGGACAGGCTTTCAACCATAAGAAGAAATGATTCAACTTTTGTTTCTTTAATAATCTTTAAACAATAATGCCACTCATCTTAAATTTTTTGTTTAAAAATATATTCTAAATAATGTAACAAATGAGTTAGTATTTATTATATTAGATGATAAATTTTTATTATTTTAAAAATAATTTATTAACTTTTTTTTTTAATAAATACATACCCTTTATTGAAAATATATTTTATGATAAAAATTTTGAGATAAGTACATCTTCAAAATCTTTTAGTATTTATTTTTTAAAGGTATTTCAACTATCTTATTTAAAGATAGTAAAAAATTGTGGGCTCCGTCCAAGTGTCTACAACTTAAGCAACCGAATTTGACATAAATAAATCCACAATGTTCTAAGTCAAACTTGTGAATAAAATTCCAAAATAATAACACTATAGTAACTTATTTAAAAAAAAAAGGTAATATCTTTAAATATAGTTTAATAATTTGTTAATATAATATTTAGATGATCGCGATAATAAGCTCTGAAATATTATAATTATTGTCCTAAATTCGAATAATCACGATATCAATCTCGATTGATGCGTTAAGATGAAGATTTTAATTTATTCTTTTATTTAGTATCATTATATATGATCCTTACATACATTTTTAATAATTAAGAGTATGGTTATATAATTTAAGATCACGAATTTCATAAAATTGAATACTTATCCCTATATGTAATTGAATGCCGTAGAAATAATTGAATATGGGGTTTTTTAAGTTACAAAAATTAAAAAAAAAAAACTATTAATACAAGAAATTAACTCCTTCTGATTTAATATGGACTTGTCTGAATTTTTAAAAATTGGAACCGACCTTGAGTTTTGTCATCCCTAATATCAATATATAATTGTTGAGATTCTTTTCATTCCATGGATTAAAAAAAAAAGAAAATAATACCTTTCTTTTTTTATTTTACACTTTTTGGGAGTGAAAAATATTCATTACTTCATGTTATTGTCTTGGCCGTTTATTTAATCTCGCAGGGCCCTTAAAAAAAGAAAAAGAATTCTTTTTATATATTTATTTTTCAACCAAATTTGCGTTCACATAAAAAAAAAAAGACATTTATTTACTTCTAATTTAAAATACTGTAATTCAGATATTTTAATCAAAGGTTGTGAGTACCAACCACTATGCTAAGGGTAGATGAGGGATTTGTCTTAGTCATGAAGAAGAAAAGATTTGATTGTTTCACTTATTTATTTTTTATTTTATAAGAAAAATTAAAATGCTCGATTGAGGATTATTTTTGTAATTAAAAGATTGTAAACTAAATTATAATATTTTTAATAATTTTTTTAAGATACAATACAATAGACCTTTCCCATAAGAAGTATCAAAAAAATTTAAGTCCATTCGCAAAATTAACATACTAATAATTAATGAGTTCTGTTAAAATCTATTTAAAGGCACATGTAAAGATATAACAATAATTAATAAATATGTTTTTTTTTTTTTAATTTATTTACTACGAAAATTATTTTTTTATTATGTTCAGTTGAAATTTTACACTGAATGTATTAATCGATACAGAAGATAAGAGAGAAATAATCAGCAGCAAATATGGGCCAGAACACGTGCAGGAAACCAATTAGTCGTGGCGTCAACATAAATGCTTTAACGTAATAAATGATCACATTCCTTTACCAATGTGAAAATAGCCCGACCTCGGCCCAATTCATATAGTCCTGACATGGTTTGATCCCAACTTCGTGAATAAAATTCGGAAACAATAAAATTTTAGTATTTTATTTTAAATAAAATAATATAATTTAATAATTTTTGCAAATTAGTTCATTAACGTTATCTGAAAACATCTTAAAATTTAAACTAGGATTAATTTGTAAATATTACATAAACATATTTAAAAATATTTATTATATCAAATACAAGAATATAATAATTATTTTCCAATGAATTAAAATTCAAGCTTTTAACTTGAACGTAAATAATTCTGGGACTGATTTCTTGAAGACCAGTCTCAGACCAAGTACAATTGAAAGATTCGAGGAAGAATTACATAGATAATAGAAATTGGGTTGGATCATTCAGTTTAGAATAGATTTTAACTATTAAATTTTAATACTAAAATATATTCTATCTATATATTGAATTAGCTTTAAGAGTCTCTAATTTTTTATATATATAATTTCTTATGCATATTAAATTAATTTTTTAAATAATTAAGATTGCATCTGATATTTTCATTAATTATACATATTAAATTCAATCTCAACTATTATGTAACAATTTGTGTATCCTACCCATATATAATAAAGCCCCACTTATACGTTTAATTTGTAATAAAATAAGAGTTAGTATCAATGAAGTTGCCTTCAGAGTCAGACTCTTATCCAATTATATGTCTATAAAAAATTATAGAATAATGTACCTCAGTTATATTTATACAATACCTATATATTGCTATGCCTATGCACTCCAAATATACATGCCACAATTTACGTCGTTAATAATTGTTATGATTGTGTTAGTAATATGAAATGTCTATGTTATGGTCACATCAAATTATATCGACAATTTTAATTTATACTAAAATTAGGTTTTTCTCTCATTTTGAAGTTGAACAACCGCACATGTTGGATTGACCGAACGATGATTAAGGGTTGATGATGATGCTTATATCTATGGTTTTATTAAAAATTACATTATTAAATTAAATTTTTGTACAAATAAAGCAATATGTCATTTTCACTCAAGGTTCTTGCATAATACAATATTATTCGACATTATATATTACTACTTATATATTAAAAGGATAGAGAAAAAGGTAGTACGCATATAAGATCGAGTTCACATTATTAGAATAGAATGTCATCAGATCACCACAAATTTATACAAACTCCACAATATATGCCCAAAACAAATACATATAACACACATTAAAGGCTTGGAACTATAGCTATAGTTGCATTTCCAAGTCCTTCAACAATTTAAACAAACGTACGTACGTTACCTTATACCGCCAAAATTATAACACATTAGACACGTACCATTATTATACGAAAATGCAATGCAACAATACCACACAAAACGCCGTGACAAGTAACTTAATCATAACAATTGTAATTAATTATATAGTAATAATTAATTAAAAGAAATGATTTGATGATGATGAAGATGAACTGAAATCAAACCCATCCGTTACAGTATCTGAAACCGATGGCATCCTCCCAGATATTTGGGTATTTTGATGCTGATGCTGATGCTGCTGCGAAAACTCGTTCCATTCAAATCCAAGAAAATCTTCACCCAAAGTTGAATAACTGTGCCTGCCTCCTTCTATTGTTTCCCCTGGAAAATTCAGAAACCCATTGTGATCATTCCATGCTCCAAATCCCATATCAGAATTCGCTATTCCAGGGCTGTAATAACAGGAACTTGAAGAAACATCGGGCGGTAAGGGTGGCAGCTCACAGTCATGGGTATGCGTTTTAGAATGTTCAGCAACATCCATAACGCATGTAATTGGCTTGTAAGAGCCGTATGTTTCAGTCCCTTGTGGCCATCCTTCGCTGAACGATACATCGTTGCTCGAAAAATGAGAGAGATTGACTGGTTCTTGACTGAAGAACAGCTGGTTGATGTTGTTGGCATCATGAGCTTGACTGTGGGGAGCAGATGCAGCAACGAAGACTGATGAAATGTCGTGTTGTGATTCGTCAGGCGAAATAATGGAGGTGACGGAGGATCCGGCGGGCATGTCAGAGTAGACAAAGTTGGTGCGAGCCCTTGAGCCTCGCATAGAGCGAGCGGCTCGGTCATAGGCCAAAGCAGCTTCCTCGGCTGTGTCGAAGGTGCCAAGCCAATGCCTTTCTTTCGTTGTTGGGTCTCTTATTTCTGCTGCATATCTGCCCCATGGCCTTCTTCTCACTCCTAGAAATCTTATTTCTTGTTGTGGTTGATTTTGTTGTGGCTGTTGTTGTTGCTGCTGCTTTCTTCTGGTCTTTGATGATGGTGAGGGTGATTTGTTTTTTAAGTTGCTGAAATCCATGAGAAAAAATTGAAGAAGAAAAGCTGAAAAAGAAAGAATGATTTTCTAGCTTTCTATACGTTTGTTTCAATGTCTATTATTTCTCACTTGGGGATTTTAAAAGACAGATTTTATGAAGAGTCAAGAGAGGAAGAGAAGAGAATGAAATTAATGAAAGTTGAGGCTTGTTTGTTCTTGTGGCTTTGCATGTTTTGAGCTATTTAAATAAGAGGAATTTATGCATAACAATTTAATTTTATTTGTAATTCCTGAGATGCCCTTGATAAAAGCTCAAATCTCTATTTCAAAATCAAATAATGGTAGACCTGGCCTAGCTATGGCAATCTTACACATGCTAATAATCTGAGAGTGGGTCCACGATTTTGAGGCTATTATTCATGTATTAAACCTCATAGACTAATGATTTTAGAATGCCCGCACTTCATTATGAATTACTAATTAATTAAGTTTTTTTTAATTAATTTGTTCTCTCCATCTCAAATAATTAACTTTATTGTATTTAAAATGTAATTAAAAGTCAGGATCCAACTCCTATCTTCATTCATTTCAGCATATGAATATTGCACTCTTGTTTAGATATCTCGTTAAAAAATTTGAAAGAAATAGGTCGTAATTACACAAATTTGCATGTTATGTTAAGTTGTATAATTTATGTTATGATTAACGCGTCTTTAATAGGGAAAATTTTGTAATTTATTTTTGAAACGACAATTGCATTTATTTGAAACTCTTATTTAAAAAATTAAATATTTAATATATCCCATACGTAGCATAAAATAATCACTGATCTTTGTCTTAATGTATAATTTTTCTCTTTTCTCTAAATACATATTCTCTCACATTTGGTAATTTTTTTTTTTCTTTTGCAGTGTTATGAATCGGTCAACAAAAAAAATTCTTGATGAAACATTTATTGAGTAGTTGAGTTTCCATTATAATTAATGAAAGCGTATATGATTATACATAGCTACCAGTAGTATGTAATAATAATTGGCATGATCATTAGCGATCGACTTGATAGCCATGATTGGCATGTTCTCCCTGATTCCCTTTCTTAAAATTAATCTATGTTTACATCTATATTTTATGTTGTATACAATCTTTTTTAGTGTGCATGTCTGCGTGTTATAAAATCTAAAGTTAGCAATAATCAATATTATACAACTCTTTCACAAAATTTTCAACAGATTATTATATAAAAAAAATAAAATAAAATACAAATGCATCCTAAAATTTCTTGCAACTAATTATCCAGTGGTTTTATCAATGAAATCAAGTAGTGGAATCATAGGCATGCATGCTTGTGAATAACTTAATCCGAACTTAAAAAGGCTTGTAATAGACTAATATATAACTTGCACCATATGATTGCTTGATACATAAATGATCACAAATATTATTCCCATGATCTTTCCATTGTCAGTACCACTAATCCCATCATCCCAATACAATTATACCAACCATTTTTTTCAATCAACTTGTTTCTTTGCAAATATATAAGTAGTTAATTTACAATATTTTCTTTCTAATAGAACAACGTACAAAATCTATATAGGTATTTGCGTGTGTATTTTGATATCGTTTTTTTCTTTCTCTCATTAATATTCAAATACATAAAAAGGTCATGTTACCCTATACACTCTAATGAATATGGTGCTAGACTTTTACGTGGGAAACAACAAATTGGATATCATTATCTCAGCCATGTGCATCCAATTTAAGCCAAAATATAATGATATGTTCCACAATCCTTCTTCGACTTTTCAAATCCAAAGTTTACTCCTTTTTTATATTTTCAATTCTATGGAAATGACTTTTTCTATTATGTTATTATTTTAGGATGTTTGGAGCATTAATCGTTGCACATTATATTAGCAACAGACCTTCGAATGAGGGAAAAGAAAGGCAATTAAGTTGGCTTGCATGTGGAAAGGCCACACACTTAAGCATGCTTTATTGAAGAAAACAATCACTAGGAAGACCTACTTACTCAGAGCAAGAATTCGCTAGCAAGCAGCTTCATTTGACCCATTTGTTGGACCCCATTTTGTGCATGGCATTTCCATCACTAACTTCATGAATACTATATTAAATACTCAGTATTATTTAAGGATTGAACTTCCTTTGACTCTCTCTCTCATATCTTAACTAAAACCCATGTGATATTTAATAATTAATTAGGGATAATTTTATGTATACGTCTACGGTTTCACATAATTTTAAATTAGTGCTTAACTAATCTTAAAACATGTCAAACACCTCCCATAAATCTTAAATAGTTTATATAGATAGTCCTCAAATTAACAAATGCATGTTAAGCTTCTACTAAGAGAGTAAGGGCAGAAAGGCAAATAAATACAATTTAAAATAATTAATTTTTCGGCTTCTCCATGGCAAAAAAACTCCATTAAGGTCCAAGAGGAACATGCAACTCTTTCAGATCACTAGTGAACCAAATTGATGTCCTTTAGCAATATAATTTTGCACGGAAAGCTTTGGTGCATTGAAATGCTTATGTAATGGGTAGGTGTTTTTGGTTTATCTGGATTATAGCAAATGTGAACTTTGTATAAGTTATCAATAATATTATATATTTTAATTTTTTTTATCTTAAAGTAAAATTTAAATTATATATATAGTAAGTGAGTAGATATACATTTTATAAGAAGAAAAATAAATTTTTATAAAATTTAAAATTATTTATTATATTTTTTCAATATTTAATAGTATATGTCTCTTCATTTAAAATATATTTTAAATTTTGTTTGAAATGAATAATATTGTCTATAAATTATAAATTTTGAACTCTTTTTAATTAATAGATGTACATAGATACAAAAGACAAGTGTTTAGTGCTAATGTGCTATGAAGAGTTAAAAAGAAAAGTCATTCCTTTGAAAATTGCAATCACCAAGTGGTCAATAAGCCACGTCACATTCAAATCAATGAATAGATTTAGGGATTAACACACTTCAGTGGAAAGGAGTTATGTTTGTATTCTTAGAAATGGAGGGTATATATATAATAGATTCTAAAAGTATCTAAAACTAATATGAAAGTAGAAAAAATATATCGGTTTAAATAAAATTAGCAAATAATAGAAATAAATATGTAATAAGCACATGAGCTCTCTCCCTTTTAATCTAAGTTCCTGTCCTTTTGTGATTAATTGTTAGTAAAAAATTTTAAAAGGAAATAAATTTGAATTATGACACAAATATAATGATCATGTGTAATTAAAAGAGATTAAATACATGAATTTTAATAATGTATAGTAAATATATGGATTCTAATAATGTATAGTAGGCAAGAAATGCAGTAAAAAGTTAAAACTAGAATCTTGTAGGAATGGTCATAATATGCACAATGTCATCTTTGAAAGCTTCAACTCCGTTTGATTTATTTTGGAATAAAATACCTCGACAACCTAACTTTGTAATACGACTTTTTGGTCCTTTTACAAACCCTAGAAACCTAGCACTACTTGGAATTTGAAAATTAGAATTGGGTTCCAAATCCCAAACAAATTAGTAAGAAAAATGTCAAGACTTTTACCGAAAGACGTTATATTTTTATTGCAAAGGGCATCAAAATTGATGCGGAGTTGGAGCGCACCGGTTATCGGGATTTGGATATAAAGATGCATATGCATGCACACACAGTTATAATATTATTTTCTTGTCTTCTAATTGTTGGGATTACCATTATTTCAAGGTTTAACAAATAACACTATATTTATTAATTGATTATACATTTTTTTGGTATAAATTTAATTTACTAATCAAAATAAAAATAAATAAAGCTTCAAAAGAAAACTTCAGAACAGACCTCTCTTGCATCGTGTCATTTATATAATTGTATTAAAAATTATAGTATCTATTATAAATTGTTAATCACATTAGTGATTGACAATGATCATTAAATACATACATGATATGATATAGTATTATAGAACAATTATACTACAAGTGACAACATAATATGTTATTGTTGGAACAGGTGAGTTGTTGGCATGCGAAGTTCCCTTGAATCGAAGCATCTAATTACTTACAAATAAAGAAAGAGTGAAAAGCCAAGAACCAGACAAGCCTCCTTGTGGGTCTTCTAACCTTCTCTTTCGGTCATAATTTTTAACCTAACCAAACATAGAAATTGGCAAAAGAGATGTCTATCCCAATTTGTTATTATTAATTAAAAGGTGAAGCAAAATAATAATTCATATAAGCTAAGCTATAATACTATTTTATTTATGTATATTACTAGATGCATTTGACTGAGAATATTAGGTCTCCATGGTACTATTGACCCGCAGACTAATCAAAATTAGTCACACACACGTAAGACAGAATATTCACATGTACAACTTGTTAATTAAAAGTTAAGGCCCTAAATTAGCATCATTTGAAATGTTTAAATTGAGAAACAATCATACTCGTACATACAGTGATAGAATTACATTAAATTGTGGAACTCTGAATTATGAAAGTGAGTTGTGTTGAATAAGTTTTTGGCATTGAGCATGCGACTATGCGAGCGATCTAATTACAATACCTATAAGTGAAAATAACTAGAATATTTTTATATCAAAAGCTTAATGTGTAAGAGCATTCGATGCAAGTAATGTTTGTGATTATATACTTAATAGGAAATTAAAAAAAATATATATCCTTGGTCTTAAATTCGATGGTAAAACTTATAAAATTAATTGATTTGGGACAAATTAAGACAAAAATTAGGTAGAGAAAAAGCTTATCATATCCCATGAATCTCTATTTCCAAGGTACAATAAAAAAATTAGAAAAAGGAAAAGAAAATACATGATGATACGAGGTGTTAGGAAGTAGAGAATCAAAAGACTCGAAAGAGAGAAACCAAACCATGTTCCTTGTTACACGGAACAAGAGATTGATTTTGACCAAAGTGGGAAGTTGGAACTCTATCAACACTTCTGTTTTGGCCTTGCTTTGTCTATGTCAAACTATCAATGCGAAATGGGGGGAATTTTCAATCCTACAACCTTATTTTTTAAAATAAACTTAGATTACGGATCTATATTTTGTTTTATTTTTAATTTAAAATATCATATCGAGGGGGCGCATGTGGTGTGGACATCATTCATATTTTTGCTTTTAACATATGCCCCAAAACTTATCTTACACGTCGGAAATTATTATCTAAATTTTTTATTTTATATAAATGTGATATTATATAATATAACAACATTAATTAAATGAATAATAATTTTTTATAATTATAGGTTATCTTAATATTTTCGTGGTGAATATTGCATTAGTTTAGACACAAATAAGTGTCATCTTTTGAATTTTCTAATCTGTAGACTTATCTTGGTAAAGAATGAAAATATTTTAAAAAACACATTGCAATACAATTGGATGATGGAGTTCCCCCCTATTGAGAAGTCTGAAATTATCAATCTTTTTTTTTGCGAGATGTCAATAGATTCCCTTAATTTTTACCGTTTTCATCAACTTTGTTTTTTCTCTATTTGTTGAGACTATGTATGCAATGCTTATTCATACGTTAATATCTTTCCGCTTACAATAAATCTTCCCACATCTGGAAGTTACTAAAACAAAATTATCTTGGTGAAGAACTATTGTGTCAAGCACAGGGATTACTTGACCAAGGACACCAATGAAATTATATTTTGGTTGAAATATTGAAAAAATTCAAAATATTTTAGTTATCGTACAATTATCTAGTGATATGATATAACTTGTATAATTTTATTCCTTTCAACTACTAATTATTTTTTTTATTTCAGGAAAATTTCAAATTAATCTGTAGGTAGAGAGACTTCAATTAAGTGCTGTATGGATCATGTGGCTTGGTACAACGGATGTTTCACCTTACTTAACATGATATCAAAATGGAGACCCTATGTTGGAAGCTTCATGATTCAGTTTATCTCTTATAGTTTAGTTAATTCACAAAAATATGCATCTTCCAAGCTTTGCAAAGAGAAAGAAAATCAAGATTAGATTGGAGCAATTGACTAAGAGATTGTTGTTGCTCAAAAATAGATTTTAGGTCCAAGGTTAAAATTGAACCTATTCTAACAATGTTATCTGTTACAATATGATTCTTTTTTTAATAAAGATTTTTTTTTTAATTGTATAGGAAACCTTTTCTAACAATGTTGTCTGTTAGAATATGATTCCTTTTATAATAAAGATTTTTTTTTTTTTAATTTTAAGAGTTTTCTATAAATTGTTACTTGTAACAAGATTGAGTTCACTTATAATTGGTACAATTTGACATCTTTAAAGTAAATAGTTTTTAAGTAAATGTAGTTGATTGACATTAAATGTTAATATATGGAGTAGACATTTTAAGAAAATATGACGAGAGTGGTTATAAATTAAGTTGGAGTGAAAAAAAAAATTAAGACTATGATTGTAACATTTTTTTGTATAGTACATTTTTCTTTTATTGTCTATGATAGCCATGACTTCTATTCAATATATGAGTTTTTCATGTAAATACTTGTATTGTGTAATTGATATTTTTAATCTACATATATTGTGATGATTTATTTGATATATTTATTCTAAAAGATTTTGAGTGAATTAAAAATTCTAACATATGATATTGGAATAAAGTTTTAGTTCAAACAAATCTATAAGCAAGTAAAATTTCAAATTTAGTGAAGTTTGATGTAAAAAAATTTGATAAGAGTAAATTTTGGCTTATAGCAAATACAATTAAGAATGTATTGATCCAATCTAGGCAAAACAAGATATTGAAAGCAAAGTTATTTTTTACTATTTATAGAGGGATTAAGTTCACTTATAACCGGTATAACTTAGCCAAAATCTCTGAAAAAGTAAATAAGCAACTATTAGTCTTAAAAGAAAAAAAGTTAAGTTCACTTAAAATCAATATAATTTAAATTACTGAAAGTAAACAGTTGTTTAAAAAAAAAACGATGTTACACCTCAATTCGTAGGTGCCATATGTAATAATTATCACAAATTCTTAATAAGTATTTCTTAGGTTCAGAATGTTTACTAAGAATCTGTAAGGTTAAAAATTTCAAAATACGCAAAGTACTTCCAATAAAATTTTCTCCAA
>JAVXUL010000009.1:7143706-7169593 GCA_035590515.1 Trichilia minutiflora | reverse complement strand
ATTATTGATTAATTAATTAATTTTAGTATTAATTATAAAATATTTTTATTTTTATTAAATATTGTCAAATGATTCTTCTCATTTCAAAATTAGATCATGTTCTAAATCTAGGCACTGATGCCAGTACAATTATAACTTCCGCAGCCTTTCAAGATTATTTCAATCATATTGTGAGTATAATTTTAATACAAATTAAATTCTTTTGTTGTTATTTCTTACAGGAGTACAAGTGAGAAATTTATTAAATAAATTCTTGTTTATGAAATATGATTTTAGCCCGAACAAAAAAATAAATTAGTGGAGGCCATGGATTTGAGTTTCCATGGTTTTATTTTGATTAATGCCCCAAAGTGGAAGTCAGTTTTTTTTCTTTTTTTTTGTTTAATATATATGTAAGATAGTTTTTATATACGCATTAATTGTTAAAAATGAGTGTCATATAATCTGTAAATACCTATTTTTTTGAGAATAAGTGTTTGATTTTATATTTAATTGAATGCTATAATCATCGTAATGATGATTGAGGATGGGTTTTCTTAATTAAAAAAAAAAAATTAGTAATTATAATTGTTGTATCCTGATTTTACTGTGCCAGGTGTTTATGACCTAAACTCACCATGTTCATCACCACCACCAGCGGCACCACTACAGATGCAATCCTTCTATCATATCTCACTACACATAATGGAGAAAGCGCTGCATTAAAATAATCAACACCATAGACTTAATATCAATACAACTAACGACTGTTTATATTGCAGGTGTCCTCATCAAGATGAAGCTCAAGGTGCCTTTATTCCCACATCGACAGAGAGGTTGACAACTACCATTTTCTTATTGTTCTCCTTTGTTTTCAGATCATATTTTTTATATTGTATTTTTAACATTATGTTCTTAATCTTTTGAGTTGTGAATTTGTGCTTCACAGTTTAAGTGTAAAAGTACGTTTTTCCTTCGTATATAAATTATATTCATTAACTAAGGTTTTGGACCATATTTTAATATAGATATGCTACTGAAATATCAGCATCAACAATTTGTTTTTAGGTCGTAGCAAGAATTCAATATTTACAATTTCTTAAATGGATTTACAGAAAATAACATAATTATTAACATTACAAGGAGCTACTTGTTTTTTCCTTGTAGTACATAAATATATAAACTGATTTCGAGTTCAAACTTTTACAACACAACTAGTAGAAGACTCACCAAGCTGCTGATGAACACCGGAACAGCTGCCGGGTGATAATGTTTTTTCCAGGGTCGGAAATGGGAATTGCTGGAAATTTGTCCATTTCTCCAATTTCTTGTATTTTTTCTTTCTTCAGCTCTATCAAAAATTTTGTAAGAGCATCCCTCATCCAATCGTACCGGCAAAATTTGAATGCTTCCTCTACGCAAAGCTGTAAAATAGGTTCCAAATAATTTGAATAATCTCTAAAATTAAGTGTGCGCGTGTGTCTGTATTCATTAATTGCTGATTCAATACTGACCCATTTTCTGTTATAGATATCTTGTTCCGGCCATGAATCAAGCTCTTCAGTCACCTCCATTGCAAACATATAACCTCTACAACCTCCTTCCTTGCTGCACCTATTGTTGTTCTGCTTACTCTTGCTTCTGAATTCCCATACTCCCAGTGGATTTTTCTACAATAATTAAGCTTAAAATCAGCTTTCATTGTCATCAGTTCAATAACATGTGTGTGTGTGTGTGTATAGATATATATATATTGAAAATATAAGTTGAGGATTTAGAACATCATAGTTTTGTAATGGGAGAAGAATGGCACGCATCCAACTTAACAAAACATTCAATGCAATTGGAGTGTGAAAGGTAATCAACTTTTTGTATTCTATTCAAAGAGATTTTATGAGTTGAATTAACTGGTGGGCACAATTTCAAAAGGAAGGTAGAGTAGAGCCAATTGTTTTGTGCCAATTATAGGGAAATGACAAGAGACCTACCCCAAGTAAACCTTTCACTCCTGCTTCCTCCATGGCCTCTCTGCATACAGCTGCATCAATTGTCTCATCATCTTCCCATCCGCCCTAACAGGACCCAATGAAAGTTGAATCCATGTTCGTTGGTTTTAATTGGCATTAAGCATTAATAGGACTTGTATAAAAAAAATATTGGCCAAATCCTAATCCATAGAACCAACACAGGTTGAAGTGATAGGTGAAGGTTTCATGCATAAGAACCTATTCTCGACTCTTAGATTATGCTAGTTAACTACTTCATCAAAACGTTTTTATTATGATAATAGCTCAACAGTAATATTTCTAAAATCAGTAAATGCCCATCATGTCACAAATAATACCTTTGGAAAGATCAAATCATTGCGATTTGGTGTAGAAATCATGAGGACAAGAACCCTGTTTTCTAAATTGCAATTTTGCTTCTCGAAATTCTGCTGAAGTTTATAAGGAATGCACCTATGGATAAAAAAAGTTTTGGAAGTAAGATAGATTCATTTTTTCCAACGCAAATTTAGCAAATCAATTAAAATATCAAAATGAAGAGACTGCAGAGTTCATTCCATTGGTAACATGTTTAAATTTGTTGATGGAACTGCACAACGTCCAAATTGGAAGGAAAGGCTTCAGACTGTCGGGAAGCTACATTTTTTATTAATTTACAGAATTTTTCTACCTAGTGCATTGCTCCAAGATTTCAATCACAAATTAAATACATGAAGTACTAATTAATAAAACAAGAAGCTCTTATTGTTAAAGAGGGAGGCAAAAATAGTAAGAAAGGATAGGGAAACAGTACAGTACCATTTGTTACAATTTCTTAAACATTGTATTCCAATATAATTTCTCAAATTGATAAAATAATATCAGAAAACTTTACTAACAAAATTAGGAAAGTTTTGCAACTGTTCATCACGTTAAAAAATATGGCCTGCACTGCACCTAATCAACGACTAATTAAAACTTTTTTTAAATCTAAAATTTTTTAACCGAGAAGGAATCATTGACGAAAGCATTGGTGTCAGATAAAGTAAAAATTGGAATGAATCGAATAATCAATAGATAGAACGATAGTGTATGTATGTATATATACAACTATACAAGTAATCCAATTGCTGAAGGCCAGTTCATCTCTGAAGAGCTTAATTAGGCATTAATTTAAAAACATACCCATGAATCCAAATACAAGCTCTACGTGTTCCTTATAATAACAAATATATCTATGAGATTTTATTTTTAAACACACACAAAAAATTGATTACTTATTTTAAAAAAAAGTGCAAGAACCACCACGAAATCAGATGCTTATCTCTCTGTTAATAATGCGTAGGAAGAGATTCGAATCCCTTCAGATTTATTAATAGATGCAAAAATAATTGGAATCGCAAGAAGAATTATTCAGAATCTGATCCCATTGGAAATGTTAACATCTAGTAATCCTAAGTGAAAAATGAAGAAGCAAAGTTTTGAATGAAGAGAGTGCAAGTATAAAATATATTATACCCAGCCACAAGCCTTAGCTGATCCTCGTATCGTTGTCGCTGTCTTCCCTTTCGAGCTACCATATTATTGGACATGATTACCAATTTATCTGTTACTATTTAATACATATATAGACATAGAATCAAATTAATTCAAAATGAAGAAGATGATCCATGTAATTATGAAGAACATATATAGTGGAAGATAGCTAACCTCAATTGGAAACCAATTCATAAGCAGAAAGAAAGAATCAAGGAAATTTAACAACAAAAGAGAGATAGAGACAGTCAAAAATGGCAACCGAAATTCTGTATCTCTGAATCATTCAGAATGATTTTAATGAATGTGGAAATGGTATGCAGTTGTTCTCCAGCTCTTTCAGGGAAACTACCGTAGTAACAATGCTTCCTTTGAAAATTTATCGAGTATTGCAAACAGTAAGACAAAAACAAAGACAAGAAAGACTAAATCAAGGGGCTTTCATGGTTCTCTAATCTTTCTCTTATTTATTAAATTCCTGAAAGTTCAAATCTCTTTTATGGAGACTTTGGATGACGAAGAAGATGACGGATTTTTTTTGTCACAGCCGTCTTTTGCCGTTTATTTTAAGTTAGATATGTCGTTTCATAGCAAGTCATTATTTTGACTTGGGGAAACTTTCGGGAGCCTCGGTTGATTTGAATCACAAGTACGGA
This sequence comes from Trichilia minutiflora, assembly GCA_035590515.1. NCBI lineage: Eukaryota > Viridiplantae > Streptophyta > Magnoliopsida > Sapindales > Meliaceae > Trichilia > Trichilia minutiflora. The sequence goes on along the minus strand of JAVXUL010000009.1, from coordinate 7,165,437 downwards.
TTTCCTGATATATAGATATTATTGATACTGCCGGATTAAACGAATAACATGACTAAATATGGTAAAATTAATTCTTCCAAATTTATAAAATATGAAAAAGAAATTTTACCTTATTAAAGAAAATAAAATTTTAAAACAAATCCAACTAACAATTGAATAGAAAAAAATTAAAAAAAATATTCCCTTCATAATTTAATTACAAAGATTGGATATAAATAATTAGAGAAAGTGATATTAAATTTAACATTTTATTATTACTATGTCTCCAACTAAAATATTTGTATACGTTTATATATATAATTTCGTGGTTGAGTTATAAAACAAAAGAAGATTAAGTTATCAATTTGGATATGGATTGAGATGGCAATGATCAAGCATATTACATCAATGAAAAAGACGGACTTGTATTTTAACTCCTTAAAAAGAGGACTCACTGTTATAGATTTGTTTTTGTTTCTATAATGACTATGTGGTGTAGGTAGTTCCGTAATTCTATTTAACAAAAAACAAAGAAAGAAAATTAATAAAGGAGACATCAACATCACATTACCAAACAAGAGCGTTTACCTGGGTCAACTCTTCCATTGAAGACAAATTGACAAATTGACAAGAATAGGTTCCTCACAATTGAATCGTGTGGAAAAGGTTATATACATTACATCTCAACTAGAGCACGTGTGATCAGGGACCACTGATGTAGCATCTAGATTATGGGTTTTTATTAACTACCTATTCGAATTGTTTTAGAAAACTTTATTATATTTATTTTTATGTGTGTTTTGGAGATAAGATCAACCCCACAATTTTTTTTTTTTTATAAAATATTGTTGGTATTTGAATGAAAACGAAAAAAATAATTCCAAGCATGAGACCCACTTGTCCAATGGCAAGTTGTAAGAACTTCGTTGAAGTTTTCTTATAGGTGGGTTATCAATTCTCTACAATTAAATATAAAAGTAGCTTAGAATTCTTATATTTTGAACACACAAATTTGATTCGCATGATAATTAAAATGTTTGTTTAAAATAAAGAAATATTCAGAAATCAAGAGAGCATATAAATCACGATCTGCTCAAGAATAACTTCAAACAATGAAGAAGAAAATCGAAAGATCAGGGTGGATAAATTTAAATCGATCCGCTCTAAATCGATCTAAATCGCTTAATTAGATTGGTTTAGATCGGTTTGAATCTATGTTGAATTGATTTCTAAATTAAAATTTTACAAATAGCTATTAGTTATTTGGGTTATGGATTGGATTAATTCTAAATCGCAAACTACCAAATCAAACCGTTTAAATAAATATTAAATATACTTAATATTATTATATAATAATATTAATATTATATAATAAAATAATATATTAATTATTTTTTAATATTTTATGATTAACTAATGAATTTATCATTTTAAAATTAAATTAGAAAACAAATTAAGGTCTAAAATTTTATTTTTTGACTCAATCCAAATTAATAAATTATTTTAATTTAAATTTAAAGTTCAAACAACGAACTTAAACTTATCTAAATCCCATAATGCGATTTGAATCAATTACGATTTATAATATATTATCGGATTGACTTGAATTGCATAAAATTTAAATCGCAATATTTGAATCGATTTAAAATTTTATCTTAAACCGATTAAAAAAGCAAATACCCACACCTACGAAAGACCATAGAAAGCATGACTAAGGCAGGACGATTTAGAGACAAAAAAACGAGAGAGAAAGGGGATAGCGTCCAATCGGAATTCAAATCCAAAGTTATAAAATGATGATGTGTGCTACAAAGTAAAAGCGAAAATCAATTATGAAATGAAAGAATCAATTTTCCACACACGTGAAATATCCGATGGACCCAAACTTATCAGAAACGGAAAGGGCAGCGACAATAATAATTGTGGGTAGTGCTACAAATTTGCATAATAACCGGTTTTAGTACGCAGCAATATATCCGTATGGTTAAAACTTGTATTGTTTAACATAATTTTAAAATAAATTTTCAAGTTTTACAATTTAAATTTCAAATTTCAAAATTTAAGCATATTTTTTACCAATACATTATTAATATACTATTGTAAATCCCATATTATCCTTAGCACAATTGAACTCAAAAATGCTAACAGATACAAATAAACGAATTCATGTTATCGACCTTGTCAATATTGCATCAAACCAATAGAAATAGATTTAAACTTCATTGAAAACAAGACATTAAAGAAAATATACATTCTACCAAACTCTTAGATACAGCTAAATATTCCCGGCCAATCACTAGGATTTTAACATGATCAGAAGAAGAAAAAAAGAATCATACTTCTTCCACACCTAAAATAATACGAAAGGTCAGTAAGTACATAAAAATTACACCAAAACATAAATATAAAAATTTAAAATTATTACATCTGGGGATTTCACCACCGAAACACTTTTTGTAACCATTCTGCTTTTTAAACCGTGTAAACACACAACAATACCACCATACCCTTTATGAATGGCTAATATAGTCAGGTAATTGACGCTCCACATTCGAATATTTCATTTCATCTATGTTTTTTCATTTCAACTATGTTTCTTGAAGTCGGATTAACTCAACTTCTTATAAAAGCTGGCCATCTATAACCATAACCGTATGCAATGACAACCTAGCAGTAAATTGGAACATGATTGGGAGGTAAATTTTAAGCCATTTTATCAAAACAACAATGCTTGCCCACATCACATGCACATAAATAAACTCAAAATATAAAATTTAACATTTCAAAACGTTGAGAAAATTTACCACTCCATCATAAAGCCATTACAATAAGCAGCTTTATATTTAACTACTGACATATCCTCGAAATATAAATTTTAACATTTCAACACATCAAGCAAACTTTATCACTCCATGATAAAGCCATACAATGAACAGCTTTATATTTAACTACTGACATAATGTAATTAGCTCACAACTGCAAATGACAGAGACATTAGTATCAATGCAAACTCAATACAAAACCTTATTTGCCTGCCGCTCAAAAAAAAAAAAAAAAAGATTCCAATTAAAATTTGTCAATAAAAGCAATAGGTATTAAAAAAATATAGATTTATAAACCATAAGCTACATAGAAATACAATGGCACTGAATATCTCAAAAGACTCACCAGAACCTATCCAAAGCTTAACTCAAAAATTCCACATAACAACCTAGTTCAAAGCTCACAGGATCTTGGGCCATCATCACACATTAACCATAAAATGAAAGGCCATGTCCAATTTCTAGTTTTGAGAACTGGAATGATTTGGCAATACATAAGCAACCAACACAAAAAATGATTTAACAAATTCCCACGTAATTCACAAAATCACTTAACATTTAAAGCAACACAAGTTTGACCTAAAAGCAAAAACGCAGTTTAGGTTAATTTAACAATTCTACAGTTTTGAAATCAACTTTTGACACCAATACTCTTACAATGAGGATAAATATTCAACTACAGTAAATGATTCACAAAAAATTCTTGAATCCATAATTGTCAGATGAAAAATCAGGCTAAACTCACATTAAGAATCACAAGACGGTTTACCCATCAACTTTTACAAATTCTTAATACCCGAAAGGATCATGTGAAGTTGTTTTAATACAACTACAGTTCCTTGATCTCCCACAGTCCAGTAAATTTCATGAAAAAAAAACACTCCACACTGTCTAGAATAAATGAAAAATAGTGCAAATGAAAACGTCCAACCCAGAAGGTTTACACATAGCATTCAATCATCAATCATCAATAAGCTATGTACCCTAAAATATAGGCCCACATAAATTACATCCAACAGCGCCATATTCTAAACTTTCAAATGTTGCTTTCCATAAAACAAAATCACCAGGATCTACTTCCCTCACCTTATAGAATCCAATGATTTTAGAAATAAGAAAAGCTATAGCTTTCCTCTAATTTAACACAACCAAGAGTAGAAAACACTAGAGAAGCTTGTCAAGTAAAATTATCAGAGTTCTGAAATCAGCATGCTAAGAATGTAACACAGAAGTAAACTAAGTTCGACCCCTGCACCAAAGGTTTCGATCTATAGTACAATTTATGAACTTTTTAATTTACACAGAAATCATTAAAGCATAAATCAACCAACAATATACTTGGACAGGAAGACTACTCAACAATTGCTCAAAATAGGTAACTAGAGCAACTTCCCACCTAAATGTAAGGCAGTCTCAATAGCCAAATGAACCGAGAATGTCATCTAAATCATATAAAAACGTAGTGTGAATACAATTTTACTGTAGAGCAGAGACCTAACACCAAACAAACAAAGTAGAATGGATACCATAAAAGAAAATACAAAATTTAAAGAGCAAATTAAACCCAAAAAAAAAAGACAAATTGACCCAGTACAAAAATTAATAAAACTACTGATAAAATCAAACAAACATAAACCAAACATCAAATAGAAACACAAATATATTCATGTAGTTTGTCTTCGACAAAATTACACTTCAAAATTAAAACTAAAATCAAAGAGTATAACAACAAAAAGCTCGCAATTTCTTGGTTGAATCCATGTCACTGATTGATGATGATATCCCACAATTGCATTAACTCTGCTAGCAAAAGCAATTACCAAATAACAAAGGCAGATTGAATACGTCAGTCACCCTTTCTCCTGAAAGAGCAACCTTCCGTCAGACGCGCACGACCTCCAGTAGGTTGGCACAAAACTGTCTGGCAGTTCCCGCAGACAACTACCGTCTGTGAGTGACTAAACACAGTCGTTCTGCACATTTTCAGGAAAAAAAAATCAATTTTCCAATTTTTATTTTTATTACTTTAAAACAATTAAGAAGAAGAAACAGCCAGGAAACTTACATATTAAAACAACCCTGGCACTTAACGTCCATAAAGAAGGAGTTTGGTGACTGAACGAGACGTTTGAGTTTGTGTTTCTTTTTCTCCAGCTCTGCTGGAGGGTTCAACAAATCGATGTCGTTTTGAAGAACCTATTCCCATAAACCAAAAAAAGACATGCCAAAAAAATAACAAAAACTGTAAAAAAAAATATTATAAAACAATCGAGTATGAAGCCATAATGTACGAACTCACCATTTTTGCCAAGGATCAGAGAAAATATGTGTTTGCAGAAATTAGTAGTAGAAACCCTTGGAGAGCTCGAAGGAATGCCGCCTAAAACGAGCCGCGTTATTACGATCAATATAGAGGGTGAGACATGAGATGCGAACCGTTCGATTTTGTGTGACCATTGGATCTCGACCTTTCGTTTGTTCTCTGGGCCAACCTATTACCAGGGGTATATTCGTCCATTCATAAAACTTTAATTTGCTTTTCGTTTCTTCTTCCCCAAGAATGTTAATTGAAGACGAGAGATTTATCACTTTTTAGAATTTACAACATCAAAACCCGTTTTCATAGAAATTGGAAGACAGTTCATTTACCTCCAGAAAAAGAAAAACACTTGAAACGGAAAGGGGAAAACATCAGAAAATTCAAGAGACTCCTGGAAGGGTAAAATTAGAAAAATTTAAAAATGCAAACTTCCACAATAACAATGGCCTCAGATCCATGAAACAGTAACGAAACAACTTTACAAAATCCTTTGATTGAACTTAAGAAATGGGCTTAAATGGAACGTACATGTAAATATAATAGTGTTGAAAGATTTTTGTCACCAATAATCTTGGCAAGAACAAGATCCCTTACTAAAATGATGGAAGCGATTTTGATCCCGTACAATAATTTTTCTATTGAATTTATGCGAAACAAGCTTCATGAAACAATGACAGTCCTGACAAATTCGAAGGTTCTTCATTATCCTTATGGTCCTTGTGTCTTTGAAACTAATAAGGGCAAAAGCAACTGCCAACTTTTCACTATGATAACTAAGACTGCCCTCCTTCTCCTCCTCTTCAATGTCATGCAAAACATTGGATGTATTTGGCACGTACCCTTCAACTCTCAGACTGTGAATGACAGAAGATAAGAAATGTTTTATTTCATTAGATTTGGGATGAGAATCATCTCCTGATACAAATTCATGCATTACTTCGTCAATATTAAGTAAACTATAGCCGGGTTTCTTGTTGATTCGCTTCTCCCTCATCGCAGTTCTTACCTCAGCCTTCTCAACCCATTTGCCAACTCCACCGTATGCATTTGATAAAAGCACATAGTCACCATCATGATTTGGATCAAGCTCATATATCCTTTCTTTCACTTTCTCTGCCAAGTCGATATTCTTTTGATTCACACAAGCTCCGAGCAAAGTCCTCCAAATAATCACATTAGGGTTCATAGGCATTCTTTCCGCAAACTCAAATGCTTCATTGAGCAAACCTGCACGACCAAGGAGATCGACCATGCAACCGTAATGTTCAAGTGTTGGTTCCATACCATATTCATTCTTAATGCTATGAAATATATGCCATCCATTGTCAATTAAACCGCCATGACTGCAAGCAACCAACACACCTCGAAATGTAACATGATCAGGCTGCAAGCCAGATTTTTTCATCTCGTAGAACACTCTCAAAGCCTCCCGACTACGGCCATGCACGGCATGGCCATTAATCAATGTGGTCCATGTCCAAACATTTCTCTCGGGCATTTCATCAAACACTCTCACGGAATCATCGACAGACCCACATCTTGAATACATATCAACCAAAGCAGTGCCTAATGAAACAGTAAGGTCCAACCCACTCCGCATAACAAAACTCTCAATCCATCTTCCCAGCTCTAGAGCCCCTATGGTCGAAACAGCAGATACAACACTAAGAATCGTAACATCATCGGGCTTAACATTCCCAACTAACTGCATTTGTTTAAACCAATCCAAGGCTTCGTAGCAAAAACCGTTGTTGTTAAAACAAGAAATCACTGAAGACCATGAAACCAAATCTCTAACAGTCATTTCATGAAACACCTTCGATGCAAGATCAACGCACCCTAAACATCCATAAAGATTGATCAAAGCGTTCTGAATATAAACATCAGAGTCAAAACACATCTTAATTATCAACGAATGCAGGCCGTGTCCCAGTTGAAGACGAGAACAGGCCTTGAGAACGAAGGGGAAAGTGTAGTGATCGGGTGAAATGTTGCTGTCACGGCGCATTTTGGTGAAGAATAAAAGAGCTTGGAGAGGTGAGTAGTGAGAGTGAGCTCTGATGATGGTGTTGTAAACCAAAGTGTCGGGACAGGGAATGCGGTCGAAGAGAGAACGTGCATAGGATAAGCTTACGGGTGCATAGGCGGCGCATGATAGGAGTAAGCGGTGGAGGGAGAATGGGTCTTCGTGAAGGCCGGTTTTGAGAAGGACACCGTGGAATTTGTAGACATTATTCATAGCTGAGCCCGACCACCAGCATGGTTTTGTTTTGTATCATTGCTGGCTCCTAGACAAAGTAGAAAATAATGCTCTAGACAAAAATAGAATAACCTAACCAAAAAAGAAACACCTGTTGTTGAGAGTGGGATTTGAACCCACGCCCTTTCGGACCAGAACCTTAATCTGGCGCCTTAGACCAACTCGGCCATCTCAACCTTTTATCATTTCTTTGGCTTTATATATTTATTACCATATAATTAACTATGGTGGAAAACCAATATTAACTTGTTTCAGTTGTTTGAAACTTTATCAGGTAAGCCCGAGTCATTATTATTTAAAATATAAATTTTAATAATATATTACTTGTCTTTTAGTCACTATTTTTTTAAATAATTAAACTTGATCAAAATAACTTAAATAATAAATTAACAAATTTTCATATTTTTTGTTTTTAAATGACATTATTTTAAAAATCTAAATTGATGGAAAGATGTTTAAATATTATTTTTTACTGATAAAAAAGTATAAATATTAGTTTCTAAAATAAAAAAAAAAAGGTGAATATATAATTTTTACCATACTTTGGCAATGAGTATGTCATTTATTTTAATATAATATATAAGAGAGTGCAAGCAAGCAAAATGATGGAGAGAATATGGTATTGTATACGTTACACAAGAGTGCAAAGAATGAAGAGAAAACTGAAATGGAAGTAGGACAGAGAAAAAAGGTTATAAGAATATTATGTTAAATACCCGTTTGATATAACATTTTTTATTGATCCAAAAGCTTTTTCAATGTTATCAACCTTTTTAAAATTCCCGTACTGTTTGATTGTCATTTGATAATTTTTTTTAAAAATAAAAATATTATTTTACTTTTATTAGAAGAAATCCTCATTTTATTTGTAAAAATTCAACTTCTTTCTTTTTTAATTTAATTTTTTAAAATTTAACTATTAAAGTATTTATGTAAATTTTACTAAAAATGATTCATTGTAATCAAAAACTTAATTTTTTTATTAAAAAATCTACTCTAATAAATTCTACTTTAAAATATTTTACTTAATTTTTATTTTATTATTAACTTTATTTCTTAAACTAAATAAAAGTTATGCATATCAAATACATCCTTAATTATCTTAAATAGCAAAATTAAATTAATTAAATATTAAGTTTAAAAAAATAAATAACTATTAAGATTAATGCTTATAAGATATTTTATTTTCTCTTAAGTGACCAACAATTAGCTATCAAACATATAATAAGTATGTTTATTTTCAATTTAGTAAAAATTTTCATACTTTTTTGTTAAATAAAAAGGTTATAACTTTTTTTTAATCTTAAATTCTTGAGATTTAATTGAATATATTATTAAAATATTATTATTTAATTAATTTAATCATATATAAAATAAAATATTAATATTCAAATTTTTTATTCAAAGAAAACTTAAAATTTTGATTGATATTTAAGAAATACAAATAAGCAAATTATGGATTTAGATATTCAAATTAATTTAAAATAAAATTAAAAATTTTAGATTTTAATAAAAAAATAAACGTTACCATAATTATAGAAAAATAGTTCGAAATTAAGGATTAAGATGTGTGATTGCATATTATGTTATTGTGTATTATTATAATATTTTTCTTGTGAGTTAATTTAGGAAGAATTAATTTAGAAAATTATTAATTTAGGAAGTAAATTGATTGTATTAGCAGATTCTTAAAAGTTAGTTTAAGAAGTAATAAATTATATTTTTGTATATATTTTGATCATAAAAATAATACAAGACTGAAGAAAATTTAAATAATATTTGAGTTTTGTTAAAGTTACTTATAAGATATCTAAGACCTTTAGATTCCATTTGGACGAAGAGAAAATGGGAGAAAAGAAGAGAAAACTGAACGAAAAGATCTGTGTAGAGTGTATGAAACTTACGGAAACCAAAGCAAAAGATTCAGTGGAGGTATAATGAAATTTGAAACCTCGCAGAAACCCTCTATCTGGTATACTGCAGTTTAGGATGCTGTAATTTGTGGTTAGTTTTGAAATATTTGGTGATCATTTTTTTTTCCATGCTATATTTATGAGCTTGAAATTCTTGCTTAATATGAATTCTTTGAGCTTTTAAAAATTTTCGATACATTCTTATTTATATCTAATATTAGTTATCTTTATTACGTTTTAAAAATAAAATTAAAAAATATTTAATAATATCAACATTTAATAAAACTCACGCTTTATTACTTATAAGCCATTACATTAGAATACTAAATTCATCCTTAATTTATCTAACAAAATCTTTGTATAGTATTAAAGATCTTAAAATCGTCCAAAGAATTTGAAATTCTATCCATTTAAATATTTTTATAAACTCATTATCGTTGCATATTTCATAGAAGAAGCTGTAAAGTGGAAAAATAAATGCAAAATTAAAACAAGTAAATGCACAAGGCAGACAATAATGCAACATTAATATAACAGCTGTAAGATCATTAAAATGAAGGACAAATGAAAATTCATTGATTGTTGTTGTTTCCCTAAAAGCTTACAGAAAGAAAACCATACAAAACCTAAGAGCTAATCCCACCTCGGCACAACTTGAATTCCAGAACCAGTAGCCATTGCTCAAAATGAGTCAAGCTTTGGCTCCAATAGAAATGGCATAGCCTTTGCATCGTCTTGTGCATCTGTCAATGATTACACAATAAGAATGATGGATTCAGTTGAAATTTGAAGTTCGTTGTTTGTTGGGAGATTGTCAAACACATCTTGAACTAAATCTTTCACGTGCTGCCTGCAGCTGATGCTGCCATTTGTCAACAGAAAACGTTTAGAAGTTATCCGTAAATAATGAAAGAGAAACAACTAGACAAAATGCCCCCAAGCAAAGAAAATATATGAAAGCTCTCAAGGGCAAAAGCACACAAGAAACTATGGGAAGCAAATATGTTCAATACAAATATCGCATGGAAAATCAAGATGTTAGAACTAATATGATCGAAATTTGCTACTTTCCTGAGCTTTCACATTCTCTTGTGGTTCTAAGGGTCACTGGAGTTGACCAGTTAATGCAAACTACAAAACAATTCTTTATAATCTAATTTTCAGAGGAAAACAAGAAGAGGTTTCTTATAAAGCCTAACAGGTGTAGAACGTCTCTTTTAGTCCAAAGCACTTACGATAATGTCACACTGGACCCATTACCTGACTAGCAACTGTCGAGCTTTCTGCTAAAACCTTGACGAACTCTTGCTTCTTCCTTCCAAATGTATCCTTTGCACTGTTCAACAGTGACTGTTCTCTCTTCAGATCTTCCTGCAACGTCTCTTTTTTCCACTTCATCTCCTGGATCTGTTTCTCAGTTTCAGCGTACTTATCAGGTTTGTCTGACATCCCAGATGATTTTGGAAATCTTACATCTATATCTTGCCTAGGATCAGATATGTGCAAATTTCAAAATCAAAGATTTAATAACAAATAAAATCCCAACCATCATTAGTCAATGAGAGTTAGGCCGCATCAAGATTAAATGGATTAGTAGAAATTAAGCCATATAATATATAGACAAGAAGAAAACACATAAGTTCTGAAATCAGAGGCTAATTTATGTGCCCTTAAATAGGAATGGACGAGAGTTGTTTAGCAAAATTGACAATGCTACACAATTTTAAGGGATCTTTACCTTCCAAAGGATTTGAAGCACAGCCTTACAAAAACATCTAAGTGAAAACTGATTAATAAAGTCCAAAAGTGCGTCTATAAAAATTGAATTCTACAATACACCTGGTGAAAAATAAATCTGCTATCTCTATTGTGATGGTGAACTTTCTTACCGACTGCCTAGGGAGAAGACACCAGAGCTTCTGATCATGCCACCATCTAAAGAAATAGCTCCATTGCTTATTAAGGGAAGAGCAAGTAACATGTCGGCTCTTGTCTTATACACTTGTAGACGAGAGAATAAATTATAAAAAAGAGTCTCTCTGAGGCCATGCCCACTTGCAGTAACAAAAAACAAGTTTATGGTGTCAATATGGATCATATTCACCGCATAGCCAAGAAAGCCAGGTGGAGATTCTCCGTTAGGCAATTTTGGCTCCCAAAGATCAAGCCTCCTTTGTGGGTCGTCAGTTACAAATTCACCAGCAAAAGGTCTGGAAAAAGAAAAGTTTTTAGAATTTCCAAAAATTGCAAGTCCATATTATCAATAAAAGCATGGAGAGCCTCATGCCTCAAGTTTTCAAGGCATATGACAAGAAACCGGCCATCTATAGCCCTCCCAATAGAAGAACCAAGCCCGTGAAGACCAGAACTTTTAATAATGAGGCCTTCTTTGTTGTATGTTTCCAGAGCCTTTACACCTTCAATAGTCTTGCAGACGATTGTCAGCATACCCTCCACTCCTAAATACTCAGAGAAAAGCCTGCACTCCAAATAAGAAGAAAAAAAATGTTAAGCATGGTCTAACAGTAATAACACTCTGATTGCCATGCCTTCCCTCAACCCACACAACCTATAAAATTTTTCCAGTTTTTTCCAACCATTAAACTGTCTTTCACAACAGTGCATCAATTAAACTCACTCCTCACCATCCAGGAGTACATGACACCCTAATAAAAGCTTTATGGACTAAACAATAAATCATTTAATGATGAACGGCAACAAAATCATCAAACTGCAAACAAGCAAATGAAGCTAAAAATAAGCCTATCTAAAAGCACAGCCAGAAATGGAGAAAGATAAAAGAAAGACTAAAATACAAGATCAAACCAACCTGTTAAGATTTTCATCCTCAACTCTGCCAAGTGAAGCAACAATACCTAGGACATCTTTGGTCACTGGAAGAAGAGATGCCTGAGTGTCGTGGTATGTTTTAATCTGACACAAAACAGCGGCAGCAGATTTTTCATGCCGAAGAATCTGTTCTATAGTTTCCTCCTCACTTTGATGGTTGGAATGGTCCTCATTATCAACTTCAGGTGCACTTGAAGAATGAAACTTGCCAAGAACAACTGAATGAAAACTTATCAGAAGCCAACAAATACAGGAACAAAGATCAAACTGCATCATACATACAAAACAAGTCAATACTGGTTCAAAATTTATAGTCGATACAAGTAATTTCCAAAGTATACAATTGCCACCTGAAGTTAAAAATCATATATAGCCTGAACTTTAAGGATAGAATATATATAAATTTTGTGACAAAGGTTACCACCAGACTCTCCAAACAGAAAGATTACAGGTGGATATATCTGTACAAAAGATGGGATATAGTAATTACAATCCAAGTGTGCCCCCTCAAGAATCTTAACTGACAATTAACAACTATGCCAAGTTACTAGAACTCAATCAAATGGCTAAGGGACAACTTCCAACAGAGAGCTAGATGTTCCGCGAAGTGACAGTTAAAATTATGGAATCATATGATTATCCAAAGTGCATTGACTTTAGTATTATAAATTTGGGCATGCCCATTTCATCTGCAGGTTGAAGTGAAGTAGGGTGCTTTATATTACTTATATTTCATTTTATTTTGTAAGGCTCAAGATGGACTTAAGTGACATAGACTTATGTAGAGAATTGAAGGAATTAATATACCTTGCAAGTCAAGAATGGAGTCCTCTAACTTGTTTCTTTGGGTCTTCAAAAGTCTAATATTGGCCTCATGCTGCTTAATTTTCAGGCCCATCTTCTGTAGATCATCTTGAAATTTCTACAGAGATTTCATGATTGCAAAGTTAGGTCATTCGATCATTCTGTCTTAAGGTACAGATAACATAATAAAAATAACATATACACAATAAAATTAGAATGCAATAAAAATTATGCATCTAGCCGTAGCTTGTTCTATAAGCTCAAATATTAATCTAATTCCAAAATAATTTCTTAATTAAACCTTAGAATTGTAAACGGCCAATTCTGTTCCTCCATTTTGCGTACCATCCCTTGCAAGTACCGGCGTTTCATTTTGATCCACTTGCATTGATGGCGATGAATCTTGCACAGATACAGCATTTGTTTGAACTGAGCGCTGCAATGAGAGGCTTAATATTGCATTTCGATAATACCATTTCACCAGATAAAAATCACAGATACCAATGACCTAACTCATTCCATAGCTTTCAAAATTTCAACCACACTGCTTGAAGATGGCATATCTATAGACAAGTAATGGTCAACTAAACATTATAGGATGAAGTAATGTCCATAATTTCAAATCTGGAGCACACACCAATATTTTTTCCCTTCTCTAAACTTTACAAGGAATAAACCAAAACCCTCCCCAACCCTGTGTGAGCAAGTTTAAAGCCCAACCTGTTGAACCAAAAAGCACCTACAGGAGCGCACACACACACAAAATATATATATATAATAAATCTTCTAACACAAATTCTGCAATAAAAAAGCTCCAAGAAAACTCTTTCTACTAGACTGCATTTAGGAATGAATCAAATTTCCTAAAATTTCTTTGTTAAAACTCTCATTATCGTAGTACAGATTATATGCTTAAGGCATAGTATTTCCAGTTTCACTGCTTACGAGTAGCTAATAAAGACGAAAAAAAGCGAACATGCATGAAAACCCTAATGATATAAGTTCGTTAGGCGCGAGAAAATGTGTGAAAACAAAAGAAAAAAACGGAAACATTGGAGTATTGGACCATTACTGGAGACGGAATTCGGATTCTTCTCACATTTTCTCGGGAACGAAACGGAATGTTAAAATTGAAAAACACGGGAAGAAACTTACCTGATGCTTCGATTGGAACATCGCAAAGCTGAGCTATGCCTCAATTCAAACCTCTCTCTCTCTCAAAATTTTGTTACTCTTGTAGCTGCAAATGGAGCAATTAAATTATGTTATTTTGGGGATTCTTTGTATTAGTAAAAAATATTATTTATAATTTTCACTATGAGTGAAGAAATTAAATAAAAAAAAGGATTTAACAGTTACCAAAAATATTAAAAAAAAAAAAAGCTGGTTACACTATAAATTACATGCAATAATAAGTCAAGAACAAAAGAATCAAGCCAACATTATACGGGAAAAATACCAAAATATCCTTATTTTCTAATAAATATACTAAAATGACCCACCTCTAAAAATATTAACCAACTTAACCATTAACTTTATTTTCGAATAATTTTGCCCTTAAATTTATAATATACAGAACAGCTCCCTTCTCCTCTCAATCACGTATTTTTACCACTAGATAGAAAGAGGCAGGTGAAAAAGATATATATCCTAAAATTCAATTACGATGTGACATGTGATTATAATTTTAAAATTTTTTAAAAAATTTTTGATCAACAAAATGAATATTTTACAAATATAATATCGTATATTATGATAATATGTATATATGATTTACATGTTATGATAAAACCCGTAGAATGTATATAATACGCATTGTTATGATGAGTTTATATTTATGAGACTGTGTGTTAATAATATCATTCCTAAATATTTTTGATCATGGAACTATAAAATAAGACATTTTTAATACTAGAAAGACTAGTATACACTATTATTGTTCTATGTAATAAAGGGTAATCAATCTCATAGATTATTTTTATAGAGACATTAAAAGAAGTGTATAGGTGCTCATTGGTTGAGTATGAGTTCACTGAACTGATTAACACGAGTTATCTAAATGCTAATTACACTTAATCATCAATTGGACAATCATCGTATCAGTTGTGTAAGTAATCTTTAAACTTTATAACACCATAGTTATTTTGTGAGTGAATTATCATACTTTGATACTACTCAGGATTAATTTGGCTTCTTAAAGCTTCAAAAAATTTTAACACAAATTCAAGAAAAGCATGAAAATGGGTATATTTTCTTTAAGCTTTTATTTTATCTATTTTGCTCAATTCCTAGATCTTTAACATGCAACCTTACATTTGAAATTTTTATGACACTTTGCATGCTAGAAACCTACAATGGTATCAGAGTATAGGAGCTAGTTATTGAGTATACTATGGATATATGTTGATAGGATGATGAAATGAGCTTGAATCTTGGTGAAAAAATAGTTAAATTCAATTTTGGTAGGCCAAGTTTGTGTGAAATAATTGGGAGTGATTGTTACCACTTCATACCCTGGTTTTGTGATTATTTAATAATGTATTCAAAATGTTTGAAATCTGAAAAATTTGGATGTTAAATGATGTTGCATGTTGCCTGAAGTGAATGTGAAAAAATAATCCCTTATTTGACAAAAAAAATGGACAATTTTTGTGTGCTTGCAATATAAATTGTTGCCAAAATTTTTTCCAATGGTTCAGAATTGTTTCGGTCGCTGTTTTGAGTCAATAAGGGTTTGTTTTAGATGTATATTGGATGTCTAAGTGTTGGATACCGAATATAAGTCACATTTTTGATAATTAGAGTGAGTAGCGCAATTGTTCAATTGTCAACCTGTTTTATGAGGAATTGTTCTCTATACTTTATGCATCATCCAAGTTATCCTCATATGTCAGATTTGGCATAAAATTTGATGTTTTAATGAATTATTCATAAGTTGAGTGATTTGTGAAAAATATACGACATAAGTTGTCGGATTTGCTAACATTGACCATAAGCTCATTTTAATGTGTACTTGGTGCTTATTCATTATATAAATATTTCTTATGAAATTTTCATTAGTAATAAGATTTATTATATTTATGGATAATTGTTGAATTATCAATGTTGAAAGAAAAGAAATATTAAGAATCGAATAGGTTTTGTTATCAAATTTGACTAAATCCTAAGTGCCTTAAAAAGGGTGTCCAATCTTGATGATTATGATCAATTAAAATTTGATTCATACCTTTTTATGAAGTGATCAAGGTTTAGGTAAGATCAATTTCAAAAGTTAAAAATTGATTGATTATTGTAAGGCTGATAAGGTATATGAAGATATATCTTAGAACTTGAGTGTTAAGTATGAATAAGCATGATTTTCTATTAAATGATTACACGTACATCATCTTATTTGTATGCCCTTGACTAACAATATTTATATGATGATTGTGTATTACATGTTGATGTAGGTAGTTATGAATGTCATAAACATGCTTTATGAGTGTCATAAACATGTCATTTTAATGAGACCTCATTTTTAATAACAAATCCCTTTATAATTAATATTAAGTGGTAATGTTGAATATTGAGAATATTTGACATAGCTTTTCCAACATTTATGTATTGATTGAATTCGATAATGTGATATGGTTTGTTGTGTCACACAAGACCCATTACTTTGTCATCATGAATTAATGCATTTACATGAGATGTTTGAACTGAGTGTAGTCATGTAGCTTTGTTGTGTCACACAAAGGCTATATGATAAAACTTTGCTCATAAAAAATGTTGGTTTCATTTAATTGGAATTTATGATTTATTGTGCACACAAGGTCATAAAATTCTAGAGGTTGAATAATATTGGAAATTGTATAAGTTATAATTGGTAAGAATTACCTACCTGATTAAGGAATGCATGAATTGTTGTGTTACACAAGCTTATGTTATTCAAGTTAATGAGAACTTCAACACCCACTACGAAATAATGTGATTCATTTCTCAATTTGCATATCAAAGAGTTATGCATTTCGAAGAAAATAGTGGGAGCAATTTAAGATTTAATTAATTTTATTTTTTAAAATTTGAATACTTATAATGATCAAGTCTGCATTATTTGTAATGGCATGTTTAATTTATGTTAAAGTTGTCTGCTTACAAAATCAACTTCACATTATATACTTTTCTAAAAACTAAACAATCCTGAATTTTTCTCTGATTTATTACTCACAATTAAAATGGTTTTAATGTGTGTACAAACTTCATATGTTCTTGATTCTCTAATGCCTAAAGTCATGCTAGATAGTTCTAGGAGAAAGAGAGAAAGAGATGAGTTCAATATAGAATTTATCCTTAAGTCTCTCACACCTAATTTTAGTGATTTCATCACCAACGTTTATATAAACAATATTAATGTATCCTTAGTAGAGTTGCATAATATATTTATAACAGCTGAGGGTCATATCTTATTAGATAATAAATTTGATAAGGTTGTGATAATGGTTGGTGATTCTTTTAGTTTTTGAAAGAAAAGGTTAACAAGTTTAATAAGAAGAAAAAACCATATGAATTCAAAGTAGGGTATAAAAGAACAAAGGAAAAAAATCAGAGATAAAGCCTAAAATTTCCTGTTTCTATTGATAAATGGATGAGCACTAAAAGATAAATTACGAGCAGTATCTTGCAATGAAGACAAAAAAGAAATAATTTGTTGTTTCTGGCTCTTAGGGTATATTATGATTGAAATAAATTTTCAAAAAGAAATAGTTTTTTATGGGTATTAGATACCAGATGTACATATTATGGTTATGATGATATATAGATTAAGACAAACATCAGACATTTGCAAAAAGGATGAGATTCATATACGTATCAGTAATGCAGAAAAAGTTGCTACATTAGCTATAGGCACTACATATATGATGTTGTTTAACGAACATACAAATAAGAGAAAATGAGATGATTTAATTATAATCACTATATGGCATTGTTAATTAGGTCATTTTAGTGAGAAAAGATTTCACAACTTAATTCAAGATTGGTGCTTAGATATAAGTGATTGTGAATCATTTATAGTTTGTGAATCTTGCATCATGGGTAAAATGACCAAATTACCATTTACTGAAAATTGTGATAAGTGTCAGATATTTGATCTGTGGTTCACACAGATGTATATGGATCAATGTCGACATATGCTAAGATGGTTATTCTTATTTTATTATATTCATCAATAATTTTTTTGAGATTTAGATATGTGTTCTTGTTGAAATATAAATCTGAAACTGTTGAAAAATTCATAGAATATGAGAGTGAAATGGAAAACCAACGTGGTAAAAGTATTAAATCCTTTCGATTAGATTGTAAGGGTAAATACTTAAATTATAATGTCTAAATTATCTCAAGGTTTAGAAAATTTTATCCCAATGGATTCTTTCAGTTACACCATATCTGATTGGTGTATCTGCATAGGAGAAATCATACTTGATGAGATATAACATATTCCATAATGAGCAATGTCGATCTTTTAATATTCCTTTAAGGATATGCTCTCGAAATTACTAACCATATTTTGAATAAAGTTCCTAAAATCAGTGTCTAAAATTCTATATGGGATATAGAAGAGAAAATGGTTTAATCTCGAGAATATTAAAATTAGAAGTGTCAGATGAAGTTTTGTGGGGTATTTAAGAGAGTCTATTGGATACTATTCTATTATGCTAAAAAAAAATATATGTTTGTTTGTAAGCATGCTATTTTCTTAGAGAAAGAGTTTCTTGAAGATAGATATGATAGTAATAAAATAGAACATAAAAGAATTTTTAGTAATTTTTTAACTACATACTACACTCAAACTTCAAAGGAACTTGTTCAAAATCTGTAAACAGTAAGATATATAAGTCATTTAGGATATCATGATCACCGCATTAATATGTTGGATATCATTGAAAAGGTGGATCTGAGTTTTTTCTCACTGTTGATGAGGATCCTATGATTTATATAATAAGGAGATAAGTAGTATTGACTTAAAGAAGTGGCTTGAAGACCTGAAATCCAAAATGGATTTTGTAGATTTCAACTAAGTATAGATTTTGGTTGAACCATCTGAAGGTATTGTACCTATCAAGTGAAATAAAGCAAGGTTAATAAAAGATTTTTGTTAAAAACAAAGAGTTGACCTTGATCAAACATTTTTTACTTGTGGCCATACTTAATTCCATTCGGATTTTACTTGCTATAGCTACATACTATGATTATAAGATATGGAAAATGGATGTTAAAACTGCCTTCCTTAATATTTATTAGAAAGAGGATGTATATTTGATACAGCCTAGGGGTTTTATATCCACTAAAAATGCCAAGGTAATATACAAGCTACAGAAGTCTATTTATAGACTTAAGCAAGCTTCTCAATTAAGTAACACAAATTTTGATGAGATAATCAAAGAGAAAACATATTTTGATGATCCATATGTTTACAAACGAGTTAGTGGAAGCATGGTGAGATTCCTAATTTTGTATGTAGATGATATACTAATCATTGAGATTGATGTAAGAATATTACAGTTAATAAAGATTTAGTTATCATCTATTTTCTCCATAAAAGACATGGAACAAGTATCCAACATATAGGATATAAAGATCTATCATGATAGATCTAATAATATGTTAGGATTATCCCAGTCTACGTATATAAATAGAGTGCTAATGAGATTTAACATGAAAAACTCCAAAGAAAGATACACGTAGATGTGTCATGGAGTTACTCTCTCTAAGATAACGTTTCTTAAAATATAATTAGAGAGAAAATACATGAGTTGGATACCACATATTTTGACAAGTGTTCCCATCATATATATTATGCTATGTAAGAGGCCCAGTAGGATTATATGCTCTAAGTGTTATGAGCAGGTTTCAGATTGATCCAGGTGAGAGTCACTGGAAAGCCGTGCAAATAATTCTAAAGTACTTGAGAAGGACTGAAGAATTGTTTCTCATTCATAGAGGATTTGACTTGGTACTTGGGTTAACACTGACTCGAATTTACAGTCGAATAAAGATGATAGCAAATCAATTTTAGGATACATATTACCTTAAATGGTGGAGCAGTAAGTTAGACAAGTTCCGAACAGAAAGTTACTGTTGTTAGTGCAAATTTCGCCATAGAAGCAAAATATGTAGCAACTTTGGATGCTATAAAGAGAGCGTTTGGATGAAAATTTCATTTATGAACTTAAAGTAATCCCTACTATTATTGATTCAATTCCACTATATTGGAATAACAACAGGGCCATAGCACAAGCAAAGGAACTAAGGTCTCATAAGAAATCTAATCATATTCTGCGAATATATGCGCATTGAATGAATGCTCTTAGAACAAAATATTACAAATCCATTCACCAAAGTCTTATCTTAAAGGATGTACAAAGATCATTTTAGAAAAATAGGTCTTTGTCATGGAGGTGATTGGCTTTAAGTGCAAGTGAGAGATTGAAAGAGATATATACCCTAAAAACCAATCACGGTGTGATATGTGCTTAGAACTTTAAAATCTCTTGAAAATCTTTTGATCAACAAAAATGAGTATTTTCAAATATATTATCGTTTATTATGACAATATGTATGTGTGATTTACATATTATGATAACGCTCGTGGAATGTATACAATACACACTGTTATGATGAGTTCATATTTATGAGATTATATGTTAATAGCATCATTCCTAAATATTCTTAGTCGTGGGACTATAAAGTGGGGCCTTTATAGTATCAGAAAGACTAGTATACACTATCCTTGCTCTATGCAATAGAGGATAATCGATTTCATAGATTACTTGCATGGAGACATTAAAAAAATTCTATAGGTGCTCATTAGTTGCGTATGAGTTCACTGAACAGACTCACACGAATTGTCCAAATGCTAATTACACTTAATCGTCAGTTGAACATTCATCGTATCAATTATGTAAGCAATCCTTAGACTTTACAACATAATGGTTATCTTGTGAGTGAATTATCATACTTTGATATTACTCAGGACAAGTCCATATTTAGACTTATGATAGGTAGTCATTAGGCATGATGAGACATTATGGATGTGTGTGAGTGTTTGAAAAAGGATCCGTTAACCTTAGTGTTTGAGGTAGAATGCTCTATGTGAATAATACAGATTTGACTCAGAAAATCCTTGGTTAAGATAAATAATTGTGTATAATTGAGAAGTGTGCTCTCAATGGTAATACACAATAAAGTCACAATTTGTTATTTATTATACATAGTATTGGATCTAAAAGGGTTTGATGATTATAGCATACCCCTGATTCGATTGAAACATTGTGTAACGAAAGAATTGAATTACATGATAACTGATGATGAAAAAGTTCACTTTTGAAGCTTTGTACTTCATTATAATTCGGGGGGTGTATTTCATGGCTAGGTATCAATATTGGCCTGTAGAAATATTTAATTAATCTTATGAAGATTAATTAAATAAAAGAATTAAAGAGTTTAATTCAATATATGAAAAGAGTTAAAATATTTAATTTGGTTATATCATCTACTATCGGCTTTGTAGTGAGCCTATAGAGTCTTCTTATAAGTTGACTCTAAAATTCCCTAATTTGTTTATGCATCACTTTAATATACTAAGCTAAGGTAATTTGATTGGTTAACCTAATTTATGTGTGGTATAATGATATCCTTGATGTATTTTCGATGATTAATTAAAATGGTTAATTCATAAAATGGCAAATTTATATGTTTTTGATAATGCCAAAATAAATATGTTGAGATTATGATATTTGTTGAAT
>JAVXUL010000009.1:7119836-7138501 GCA_035590515.1 Trichilia minutiflora | reverse complement strand
TTTTCTTTGCTTCTAAGGTGATCAATTTTTGATCATTTTGATCAAAAGAGAAGTGATTTAAGATCCTTAGGAAGTGACCTTTCTAGGTGTAAAGCTAATTTCAACTTTTGAGAAGTGTTTTCAAAGCTTGAAATTCTAGGGTTTTGTTTGAAAATCTAGAATTCTATCAAAGAGTTTGATTGAATCTCAACAAAGCCAAAGGGGAAATCAAGGTAACAAGGGCATTACAAGATATAGGAGCATTTATTTTAGTGCTTTAAAGCTTCAAAAATCACATAAAGGGCAGCAAAGCTTGACATCCATATAGGGTAAGTTTTTCACATTCATAGCAAATTTATTTTCATGTTTTAGGAAACATGGCATGCTAGTTTCTAACAGATAAAAGATTACGAGGTATATAGGATTGGTCAATCTAAAAATTCATCTACTTATTTTACTTTATTTTTAGATTGTAATCCTATAACTTTTGAAGATGTTGTCAAAGATGTGAAGTGGCAACAAGTAAAGGATAATAATATTAGAGCAATTTAAAGAAATCAAACTTGGGAGTTGACAGATCTTC
Organism: Trichilia minutiflora; assembly: GCA_035590515.1. Taxonomy (NCBI): domain Eukaryota; kingdom Viridiplantae; phylum Streptophyta; class Magnoliopsida; order Sapindales; family Meliaceae; genus Trichilia; species Trichilia minutiflora. Next base: position 7,137,939 of record JAVXUL010000009.1, on the reverse strand, counting down.
CAGACAACTAGAAAATTATTGATGTCAAATGGTTTTACAAAACAAAATTGAATAAAAATAAAGAAGTTGATAAGTACAAAGCCTACTTAGTAGCTAAAGACTATAAACAAGAGCGTAACATTGACTACGCACCCAAGGTGTGTAGTTGGGTGGTTCTATCTCGTAAGAGATAGCTACTACTTTGCACCTGTCCTGCGTTCGATTCATTGGGAGTGCATTTTTTGTAAGCGTCTAGTGCAGTCATGGATTTTACTTGAACTGTCCTTTTCATGTGATGGCTGCTTCGCGTCTGTCTGGGGTTCGGTAGATTAGGGTTTTCTATGTATACAAAAAAAAAAAAAAAAAGTAACATTGACTACAAAGAGGTTTTTGCTCCGGCTACAAGACTAAATACCTTCAGATTGTTAAATACCTTGGCAGTATAAAATGCATGACCTATATTTCAATTAAATGTGAAGTCAGCATTCTTACATGACAAACAGGAAGAAGATATATTTATCAAACAACCTCTTGCCTATGTGAAAATGGATAGTGAGAATAAGGTATATAAATTGAAAAAGGATTTATAGGGACTAAAACAAGCACTAAAGTTTGGTATAGTCATATAGATGCTTATTTTTCAAATGAGGGATTTCAAAAATGTCCATATGAACATACTCTTTATTTTTCAAATGAGGGATTTCAAAAATATCCATATAAACATACTCTTTACATAAAGAAAAATAATAAAGGAAAAATTTTGATGGTATATTTATATGTTACTAATTTGATTTATACTAGAAATAATAGAGTTATGATTTAAATTTTTAACAAATCTCTGATGGTTGATGTGTTTGATCTTGATATGATGCATTATTTTCTTAGTATAGAAATAAAGCAATCCAATATTGGAATTTTTATTTCTTAAAGAAAATATTTATGAAAAATCTTAGAAAGGTTTCAGTCAAGGAATGCAATTCGATAAGCATAATAATGGAAGTTGGTTTGATACTCAGAACCGGATGACAAAAAGGTTGACAGCACTTTGTAGAAGCAAATTGTGGAAAGTTTGATGTATTTAACTATAATAAGACTTGATATGATGCATGTTGTTAGTCTCATTAGCAGGTTTATAGATTGTCCAAAAGAAATGCATCTTTAAGCGGCCAAGAGAATTTTTTGATACTTAAAAGATACGAGTGATTATGGGATATTTTACAACAAGAAAGCAATTGGAAGTTTGTTTGGTTACACAGACAGTGATTGTACTAGAGCTGCAGATGACAAAACTAGCACCTTTAGATATGTTTTTATGTTGGGTTATTAGTCATTTCATGGTTTTCAAAGAAATAGCCAATTATTAAATTATCAACCAGACTTAGAGTTTGTAGTTGCTGCATATTCTGAAAGAACTTTATTTTAAACAAAAAGGAGCCACACTCATTCGTTGTGACAACAATTCTATAATTAATCTTTCAAAAAATCCTGTTCTGCATGAAAAAAGTAAACATATAGACATGAAATATCATTTTTTTGCATAATCTCACCAAAGATTAAAGGTATCGGTTTGATTTATCGAGGAAGTGAAGAATAGGTTACAGTTATGTTAATCAAGTCTCTCAAATCAACATCTTTTTTTAGATTATGAGATGTGCTAGGTGCTTGCAAATTAAATTGAAAGTTTTCAAATTTAAGGAGGAAATGTCAATAATTTTTTACATCTATTAGTGAATTTGACAGTCGTCAGTAGGTTAAGTATTTTACTTTAGGGTTTGTTGAAGATCGCCTAAAAAAAAATTATTTTATTTTATAAGGTAAAAGTTGAATTAAAATTTATTTGATTTAACTTTTAAAAAGTAATTTTTATCCAAAAATATTTAAAAGTAAGGGAGGGTTACTTTTTTTACTTTTTTAGGATACGCTTAATATTTGTTAAATTTTTATAATAAATTATTTTAATTATATCCATATTCAATTTATTAAATTCTAATTGTGTATAATATTAATTAAAGTTGTATTCTATTGAAAACTATTATTGTGTAGAATATTAATAATTTACTTTTAATTATATATATTAACAATATAATTATTAAGTAATTTTTTTTAAATTAGTATAAAAATTAAAAAATAAATTAATATATATAATATTTTGTATCTAAGAGTAATTAAATAAAAGTATCATAAATCTATAAAAAGTTAAAAGTTAAATCAAGTATTTTTTTAATAAAAAATTACTTTTTTAAAGATAAAATCAAGTAATTTTATGTATAATATAATTTTTTTCTAAAAAATAAAAAATTATAAGTAATGGGTGATCTCAAACAATCACTTAAAATTGAATAATGATCACAAATTACAATGTTGAATTGTTTGAGAATTGATCGGGTGAGCCATTGTTATTTGGAAAAATAAATTTAAAATATAAACTACAATAATTATATCACTTAAGCTCTTTAATCACATACTTAAATATTATATTAAAAAATTTTATATTTTAAGTTTTAAATGACCTTATTTTAATAATTAAATTGATAAAAAAATGTAAATATTATTTTTTAATTGATAAAAAAGAGTATAAATATTATTTTTTTAAATTAAAGAGTGAATATATAATTTTTACTATATTTTGATAATGACTATGCCATTTTTTTTATATAATATAAAAGAGAGAGAAAGTAAGCACAATGACGGAGATATATAATATAGTATACAAGAGACAAAAGAATGAAGATATGAAAATGGAAAGTAAGAGAAAGATTTTTTTTTATTTTTTATTTTACATAATATTAAGTACTCATTTGGTTTAATTAGTTAAAAGAGATTCTATAATGTCAAAATTTTATTTGATTTTTTTTAACCTTTGATTGCCATAGAGAATAATTTTAAAGGGTTAAAAAAGTTATTTTAAGTCCAAATTTAAGTTTTTTCGTAAATGATATATTTGATATAAATGATATTTATTTAATTTTATAAGCAAAATTATAAAAAATATTTAATAAATATATAGTAGTGATATGACTACAGTATATAACTACTAAAGATATTATAAATATATTTAATTTTTAATTTAATAAAAAATTTCTTATTTTTATTAAATAACAAAATTATTTTAAAAATTTTTTGTTTGAGTTTTAAAATTTTAAAATTCTAATTAAATATATTATTATCTAATTATTACTTTTTTAAACAAATTCAAATCCCCATCCCACCCCTGCATATTCCATTCAATATGCATAATCTAAATATTTAATACGTGTAGGCGTAGGACAAGTTAATTTATTGCTGCAAATTCCGAAATTTATTTATTTTTATATAAAATAAAAAATATTAATTTCATATTTTTTATTAAAAATCTTAAATTTTATATTACTATTTAAAAAAGCAGACAAGCAAACTATTTAAATTTAAAATATTCAAATATATTTAAATTAATTTTTTAAAAAATAAATGCTACTTTAATAATAAAAAAACTTTAAAATTAAGGATTAAAATTGTATTTAAAAATTTATGTTAAAAAAGAGTCTCCTTAACTGTTTTTTAGATTATGTTTTATACAATTTATAGACCATTGCATCTTCTAACAAAAAAACAGAAAACAAAAGAAGACGAGCATCGCAAATTGCATTTAAGATGTGTGTTTGCATTTCACATATCTCTATATATTAATATTAATAATTATAAATACGAAAAAAATTAAAATACAGAACGTAATTCTATTTCCACTACACTCCCCTTAATCTTTTATCTTCCTAATTTACAGTAACACTGTAATAGCAAACTCGGAAAGACTCTCTAAATTGCGTCTCTACTTAGAAATATTGGGGATGATTTAGTAGTAGTACATTTATACATATTCTCCGGAGACGGTCAAATATCATATGCAATCAAATGCATTGACCTCTATCCGTATCTCTACTCAGATGTTTCCACGTATGAAGTCGCACATTATTACAGCGGATCTCAATCATCATCCGACTGACCATTGGAAATCATAATCCAACGGCTCCGCTCGCCAGAAACACGTCACCGTTTTAAGCCAAAACCCCAAATCGCACCGCTAATTCTTAGATCGTCTCCTATAAACCATACACAACGGGACATTACAGTCTCCTTGTAAAATTCCGGCGAAATGCTGCAGCCGGAGCTAAATGCACGCTCATTTCGACCGCACATCTCCGCCTCTATAAGCGCCCCTTCTTTTACATCCTCAAATAATAATGTATCCCCTCCTTACTCCAACCCTAACTCTAATGGTAACGATAACTTTAACAGCAACAGATCCCAGAGAAATTCACGATTTTCGCCGTCGGCTTTCGTTCACAACGTCCGTATCTCAATCGCTCTGGTCCCATGCGCCGCGTTTTTGCTCGACTTGGGTGGGACTCCAGTGCTCGCCACCTTAACATTAGGGCTTATGATCGCTTACATAATAGATTCTCTCAACTTCAAATCCGGTGCCTTTTTTGGTGTCTGGTTCTCACTACTCGCGGCACAGATCGCTTTCTTTTTCAGCTCATCTCTTTTTTTGACTTTCAATTCAATCCCTCTCGGTCTCCTTGCAACGTTTTTATGTGCCCAGACGAATTTCTTAATTGGTGCTTGGGCTTCACTTCAGTTCAAATGGATTCAAATCGAAAACCCTTCTATAGTTCTTGCTCTCGAGAGGCTTTTATTTGCGTGCCTGCCAGTCACGTCCTCGGCGATTTTCACTTGGGCGACTGTTTCTGCTGTCGGTATGAATAATGCTGCGTACTATCTAATGGCATTCGATTGCATTTTCTATTGGCTGTATTCGATTCCGCGTGTTTCATCTTTCAAATTGAAACAAGAAGTGAAATATCACGGTGGGGAGGTTCCTGATGATAATTTAATACTGAGTCCACTTGAGAGTTGTATTCATACTCTGAATTTATTATTCTTGCCTTTGTTATTTCACATTGCGTCACATTACTCGGTTATATTTTCGTCAGCTGCATCTGTTTGCGATTTGTTTTTGCTTTTCTTTATCCCCTTTTTGTTCCAACTGTATGCATCCACAAGGGGTGCGCTTCGGTGGCTAACAAAGAATGAGAACCAACTACATAGTATACGTACGGCTAATGGTTCTCTTGCTTTGGTTGTGGTGGTCATTTGTTTGGAGATTAGGGTGGTTTTTCATTCATTTGGAAAATACATTCAGGTCCCGCCACCTTTGAGTTATCTTCTTGTGACTACTACTATGCTTGGTGGGGCTGCGGGAGCTTGTGCTTATGCCGTTGGTATGATTTCAGACGCTTTCAGCTCAATGGCATTTACAACTTTGGCTGTAGTAGCCAGTTCTGCTGCAGCTATTGTTATGGGCTTCCCACTGTTGGTAAGGTTCTTGTACTAGATTACTTATTGCAATCGATATGCCTTGCTTTGTATTTGTGAAAGTCTGGAAGCATACTGTGGGTCTCATTCTTTGTAGCATTGGGAATCTGGCCAGTATATGCGAATTCAGTGAAGGCAACAGTCACTTATCCCCCATTTCTTTGTTGCATTATTAAATTAGGAGGGTGAGAATTTGTGTTTAGTCTAAACAGAGTATACCTAACATTTTATGTGTGCAGTTAAGAGTTCGTTTCTTAGTCTTTTGCGGGAGAAACTTATATTTTTTTTCTTTGAGAAGTGCACCATACTGAAAAAACAACATTGAAAATTTTTTCCATAGTGGTGACTAATGGTTCAATCTGTTGTTTCATTAATGAGTATCAACAAGAAACTTGCTAAGATGGCAAAGAATTCATGCTTAACTTCTTAGGGATTACAACCATAATTGGTTCTCATACAATAGATTTAGATTATGAAGAAAGAAGAGGAGTTGCTCTGGCATGTTTAAGGAAAAAAATGCTTATCATATTTTTTCTGGCACCAAAAAAATTTGAGTTTCTTTTTTTCTTTTTGTTTTTTAAATATCAAATAAATAAAGTCTTACCTCATCCCAACTCCACAAACCTTTTACATGCACCGGTTGAACCAACTAGCACCCACAAATGTGGGACTGGCTATGAGTTAAAATACTAAAGTTAGCTCGTGAAGCATGAAATTTTGGAGATAGCAATTGCAGAATTTGCTTGGAGCATGGATTTTGCTTGCCTTTCAAGAAGATGCTTACGCTTCTTAAACCTGTTCCCTGATTCAAGGATACAGAGCTCAAGATGTATGGATTTTAAGGTCACATTGACAATTTAAGGGCCATTTATACAATTGTAACAAAGTGAGAGATTTCTTAGGGATGATTTAGTGTCAACCCAAAAGATGCACTGCCATATCTTGTGTGTTTTGGACTGGAAACAGAGATATCCTTTTCTAGAGCTCTTAGAAAGAGAATATTGGCTTTGGCACAGCCTTTAGCAACTGCAATTGTGATTTTGAGCCATGGAATTTGATCTCCACTGGTAGGAATCGAGATGATTGAAAGTGAACTTCCAGGTGCTCATATTGAAGCTTATATGATAATTGAGTGGACTTCTGCTTGTGAGTAATGTTCATTTAAAAATCTTGTCCTTATATTTTTATCATCTATACGCTGTCAAAATATAGTTGTTGGGAATAAAAATTTGGGGGGGCCTTTTAGATTAATTCTTATAACTTGGGAGACATAGTTAGAATAAGTTTGCTTAAATTTTGCCTTGATTATATTTTAAATTAATTACAGGTTACAGCTTTCATCCATGAGGATTGTATACTTGATAAGGTTGCCTAATGAGGATATTGATTGGATTTGCTACAAAAGTTGTTGAAGATGATTATCAAATAAGACATTGTATGTAATTTGTAGATATTGACGTCATGGTACTATGAGGTTTATGTTCATAGTAGCTATGATGCATCTAGCATTCTTGAACTCATTTTGTGCTGCACTTGATCCGAGTGATGAGTTTATTGCTGTTTTCTTGTTGATGAGGATGCCTACACATTCATGTAAATACCGTCTCCACTGTAATTTTCGTATTTGAGATGTTGTTTACGAGGTCTGATGCATGTGTCTTCTAACTAGCAAGTTTATTTTTCAAACCTTTCATGTATTTCTTTACTTTCAGTTAATAAATTTCTTATCATTCGGGGAAAAATGAAAATAAGCTTTCATTTGAATGTTTAAAAAATTGTTGAATTATTTGATTTGCAGTTCGCGGCGGTGCCTGCAATCTCTGGCTTTTATTTGGCTCGTTTTTTCACGAAGAAAAGCTTGCCATCATATTTTGCCTTTGTTTTGCTGGGGAGCTTGTCGGTCAGTTGGTTTGTGATACGTAATTTCTGGGACTTAAATATATGGTTGGTGGGCATGTCTTTGAAATCCTTTTGTAAACTCATTGTTTCTGATGTTGTCCTAGCCATGGCTGTTCCTGGTTTAGCCATTCTACCATCAAAATTTCATTTTTTGACGGAGATTGGCTTGATTAGCCATGCATTGTTGCTATGCCACATTGAGAATCGATTTTTCAGTTACTCAAGCATATACTACTACGGCTTGGAGGATGAGGTGATGTATCCAAGCTACATGGTCATCATGACGACTTGTATTGGTTTAGCCTTGGTTAGAAGACTGTCCGTGGATCAACGAATTGGACCAAAAGCTGTTTGGGTTTTGACTTGCCTTTATTCTTCAAAGCTGGCCATGCTTTTTATTACATCAACATCTGTTGTCTGGGTGTCAGCAGTTCTTTTGTTGGCTGTTTCTCCTCCTTTGCTTCTTTACAAGTATGTACTTGATTTTTCTTTGTAGGAGATCTAGATCTTCCTACCCTTTCAATAAAATTGTTCTTTTTGTAATTCAAGTAACTTCGATTTTGGTTATCAGTTATCACTCAACTTATTGAATCTGCAGGGAGAAGTCAAGAACAGCCTCAAAGATGAAAGCTTGGCAAGGTTATGCGCATGCTACTGTGGTGGCTTTATCTGTCTGGTTCTGCCGAGAAACTATTTTTGAAGCCCTACAGTGGTGGAATGGGAGGCCACCATCTGATGGTTTGCTTTTGGGTTTCTGTATCGTTTTGACTGGATTGGCCTGTGTACCCATAGTTGCTCTACACTTCTCTCATGTTTTGGTATGGATACAATAAAAGAAAGATCCTTTTAAATTTAATTCGTAATAGTGATCTTTTAAGTGATCATTTGTGAACCAGACCGTATATGGCATGACATAATTAAGTTAATTCACAAATATCTATCTTGAATAATGTCTGTTCCTTTTACCTTGCCATTTTGTTCAAAAATAAGATAAATATTATCAATAACCAATACAGACCTACTCTAATGCTCATTTAAGCCTCAGTAACCTGATGAGATTGCTCACACTACCATGTTAATGAAGCATTACTGAACTAATAACCTTTTCTTTTTCCCTTGTACAGCCTGCCAAGAGATGTCTAGTGCTGGTAGTGACAACAGGTGCACTATTTGTTTTAATGCAGCCGCCAATTCCACTATCATGGGCATACCGATCAGACCTAATCAAAGCTGCGCATCAATCTGCTGATGACATTTCCATCTATGGCTTCATGGCATCAAAACCTACATGGCCATCTTGGCTGCTTATTCTTGCAATTTTGCTCACTCTTGCAGCCGTGACATCCATCATACCTGTTAAATATATTGTAGAGTTGAGGGCATTTTATTCCATTGCCATGGGGATTGCTCTTGGTGTCTACATATCTGCTGAATTCTTCCTTCAGTCTACTGTTTTGCATGCCCTCATTGTTGTAACAATGGTTGGTGCCTCTTTCTTTGTGGTCTTCACCCATTTGCCATCTGCTTCGAGCACAAAGCTGCTACCTTGGATATTTGCTCTACTTGTGGCTCTCTTTCCGGTGACATATCTGTTGGAGGGTCAGGTCAGGATCAAAAGCATCCTTGGAGATAATGGAATTGGTGACTTGGGAGAGGAAGACAGGAAGCTGACGACTCTTCTGGCTGTTGAAGGTGCAAGGACATCTCTTCTGGGTTTATATGCTGCAATATTTATGCTTATAGCATTAGAGATAAAGTTTGAACTTGCTTCGCTTATGTGGGAAAAGGCTATGGAGAGGGCTGGAATTAGACATAGCCAATCTGGTCAAAGTAGTTCTTCTAGTTTTCCCCCACGATTGAGATTCATGCAGCAGCGTCGTGCGTCGACAGTTCCAGCCTTTTCAATCAAGAGGATTGCTGCCGAGGGAGCTTGGATGCCAGCAGTAGGCAATGTTGCTACTATAATGTGTTTTGCAATTTGCCTAATATTGAATGTCAATCTTACTGGTGGATCAAACCAGGCAATATTCTTCCTTGCTCCTATTTTACTGCTGCTCAATCAAGATTCTGATTTTGTTGCTGGCTTTGGGGACAAGCAGAGGTATTTCCCTGTTACAGTTTCGATATCAGCCTACTTGGTCTTGAGCACCCTATACAACATATGGGAAGATGTCTGGCATGGGAACGTAGGATGGGGCCTTCAAGTTGGGGGTCCTGATTGGTTCTTTGCTGTAAAAAATTTGGCCCTCCTCATTCTTACATTCCCTAGTCATATTATCTTCAACCGGTTTGTGTGGAGCTACGCTAAGCTTACAGACTCAACGCCACTGCTGACATTGCCCCTTAATCTTCCATCAATCGTAATAACAGATGTGATCCAGGTTAAGGTATTGGGGGTCTTGGGAATTATTTATTCCTTGGCCCAGTATATAATCTCCAGACAGCAATATATCTCTGGATTGAAGTATATTTAGGAAGAACACATACTTTGTACAATATGTTTTGGCAATTTTCAAGTGAGGTAAGTTCAGGTTGTCTCTCACTTTCACTTGTCTTACTTCCATTTGGGCTTTTGCATGCCCCAGGATGCCTGAACTGTCATAGTTTCTTTTTTTGAATTTTTATAGTAAACTGTTGCACCGAGGCCTCATCATGATAAAAGGAATTAACCTTTAGGCAAATTCATGGTTTTCGTTAATTCTGGTTTTGGCTTTGCAACCAAGAAATAATATACCATTGGTTGAGCATCATTTGAAATGTATATTGAACATAGCATCTGGTTTTACTAGTTAAACCATTTGGAAGAAACAAACTACTTGGCCTCTGTCTGAACTCTCTCTCTAAATCTGCCTGATCTTTTGGAGTACCTGGGATAAGATATTAGTTTCCTCATGTTTTCTGTTAGTATCATCAATCAAAGTATTGAATGCATCTGATGTCTCTCTCTTTTTTGCATTTGATTTTTGTTTTTTCCTCAATGTGACTGTTAACATTGGAATAGCCATCTTGGAGCTTGATCTTGTATGATGATATTTATATGCATTGATAACTTTTGTTACTTGTTTTTTTTGTGGGATTTGTTGAAAAAGAGATGTATGGCGTCATCATCCATGGATGGACTCTTTGTATTTTCTGGTAATTAATTTATGAGAACTAGTTTTCAACTATGAAGTAAATCCTTCTCTATAGTCCATAGCAAAATATATTTGATTTGGACTGGGATTGTTTTGTGATAGTTTCTATGTAATGTTGGTTCTTTCAGAGGTCCAGTGGGGGACGGCCTTGGTCCTGCGGGATTTGTAATTTTTTATGGACTTATGGTTTGATATGAATTATGATTGGTACGAATGTTTCCTTTTTATTTAAAAAGTAAACACAAGATAATAGGATGTAAAGCTAATTATTATATGACATGATATAATATTTACAATTTTTAAGCCACAAGTTCATAACATTCCAGTGGGTCTTGATAGAAGTTTGGCGTTAAGTCAGCAGATTGATCTAGACACGTGGATAGGAGTAACTAATACTGCTTGTTAGTTTGGCAAATTGGTAGACGAGTCCTCCCTCCGTTTACCTTACCAGCGATGGATCCTCCTTTGAGGTTTGAAAAATTGATGGATACTGATTCAATGCTAGTTGCCCTGAAGTATCAGTTAAAAAATGTGTATAATAATTTTTTAACTACGTATAGTTATTCTATATTATTTTTTTAAAAATGAATTTACAAGGAGAGGAAATATTGACTCCTTTTCAAAATAAAATTGCCAACTAAAATTGCTTTGGGGTTCAATGATAATATTCATATAATAGGTAAAACATAATTGTTCATGCTCCTCAACAGTTTCCTCTATATCATATCACTTCAAGCGCTTGTATTGCAAATTATGTAGAAATAATAGTTATAAAACAAACTCAAAATAACAATGTTTGTATAATTAATTGATGGGATGTGAAAAAAAAATGATTATTAATATATTTTGATAGATAATTTTATTTTAATAAAGGCCATTGCAATATACGGAATAGATGATTATTCGGTTTTTAGGCAACAATTAACTCCCGTTTAATGATTATTCGTTTTTTAGGCAAAAATTAACTCCTGTTTAAAGACAATTTTGTAAATTTAAATTTGAAATACAAAATAAATGTCATATTATAATAAATTAAAGGAAAGTCATTAAAAGAAAGAAAAAAAATACATGGTATATTATTTTAATATAATTACTATACTTGAAAAATAATGAAAAATTCCTCTAAATTATACGTAATTAAACTGTGATAGTTTTCTCTTTCGTCTTTTACTCTCGTCTTCTTTTCCTTCGTTATAGTAACATTTTTGTTAACATATTGCTTAGTGATTGCAACATAAATAGTCAAGATACAAAACTTTATTGATATCGATTAAATTTGTTCAAATCATCCCGAATTCATAAGTGTCATATATTATATTGATATCTGTATTCTCTCTCACAATTTTTTACGCTCCAATAATAAATACAATAATAGTTTGATCATCTTTAGGTCATCTTTCATTCTAAAATCAAGTTAGGTGTAAATTCATTTAATCGTCTATAATTTAATCATAGAGTCAGTAACTCTATGATTAAATAGTAGGATATTCGTTAAATTTAAAATTCGTTATCCACATAAAATCCGTATGACTAAAACTTGTAAGATTATCTTGAACAACAAATTAGATCATCTCTTCTAAATCTCTGGTAGTCTCAATATTGTGTTAGAGCATATAATATATCAAATTTTTTTAAAAAAGATAAATATGATTGTATGTCAAGAAAATAACAAGATAAGTCTGTTTGAATAATATCTACTGTTCTTCTGTTAACTTATTCCGTATTAATATAATATCACTCAAATGTGACAATAATGTAATATTAGACTCAATGCAGTCCCTCTCCTTTTTTTCAATGTATACATCTCTACTTGTCAACAAGATTTTGTTATATTTCAAAAATAAAATAATAAAATAAAACTCCAACAAATAATCCATCAACAAGCAAAATTTAACAAAAATAAGACTAAAAAAAATTTATATAAATTATATTATAAATAATTATGATTATTTAATATAGGTAATTTGGTTTTACTATGCTTAATACTTTTTAATTGAATGAAACGAATTATATAGACAATTGTCATTATTTAATATAAGTAATGCTTTTTAATAATTTATTGATCAAATAATTTCTAACCATTTATTAATCTTTTAATTACAATCTTTTAATTCAAAAACTCTTAATCATTATTTTAATAAATTATAATTATTACTTTGTATCATTATTTCATATTTAGATAATAATTAAATAAAATATTGCAATATCAATTAATGATTTTTTAATAATTAATATTTTTAATTATAAATATTATTATTATTATTATTATTATTATTATTATTATTATTTGTTGATGCAAGAATTATCTGTGGACCCTCCTCGTGGTCAACGCAGAATGACTCAGTTGGTGAGGTGTGAGAGGGATGTGGCTATTATCGGACGGTGAGTTTTTCCACCAGAGAGCGACTGTTTTCAGCAAAGCTTCACCTCCTAAGTCTGTAAAGAAAGTGACACCTTCGAAGTAACGCTGGGAGGAGTTCTCAGCGGGAAAACTCTGATGCTTAAGTTAGAAAAAATATGGAGGAAGGTGATGTTTAATCTGGTGAGCTAGAAACAGAGCAAGAAGACTGAAAATGACAGATATTTATAATAAAAGGTAGAAATCACCAAGGATGTGTCACTGGAGAAGAAAGTATTTCCGGCGTAATGGTGTTGCCAAATCTCTCTGAAGTGCAAAGTGTCAAAGCAATTATTTGAAGATCCGAAAAGTGAAAGAGTCCAAAAAAAAGTCCCCCTGCTGTTGAAAAAGGATGCTTTATATAATGTCCCTCTGAATAATGACTTGACATCGAAGAATGGGAAGGATATGATGTCTGACATGGGACAATGTGCAGTCAAATTTCATTAATAATGCTGACACATCTACAAGTTTGCCGGTCTGACACCGTTCCATCACCTGAAAATGGTCAGAGGATGGGACATGTGCATTTAATGGGCCAGCTGTCAACAATCATTCCTATTTTTGAGTGGAGGGACACGTGTCTGCTGATAACCTGGTCAGGAATTGCCTGCAAGCTGGTTGTGGAAGGAATCCTGACCTGGGGTGATTTTCCTAGGAAGCTATCCTGGTTCTTGGGGTGGTGATTGTCTGCAAGCTCCAGCTATTGGATGCCTGAGACGTGCTGTTGATGACTGTAAAAAACCTGAAAAGGAGTCCCTGTCTTCTTAGCACTTAAAGTGGTGAAAATCTTGAGGTAAAGAACACCTGGGGCAGTGATCCTCCTAGGAAGCAAGCTGTCTGGGGAGAAGTTTGTCACGCCCTAACCCATAGGTTTCACACGTGATAATCGCCAAAGACTTCCAGGATGTATCCAATCACACATAATACCTCCTGTAAGCCTGTAAGGTATTACCAAAAATCTTATTTCAACATTTCAATATACACTTCCAAAATATATTCGACCCAAACACTCAAACTTCAAGTCGTTTCGAAACAATCCACAAATACTTCAAAGCACAAACCAATCCCTCTCATTTAATATTTAGTAAATGAGTCAACTCATTCATAGTGAAATTTAAAATATGTTTACAATCCACTGAGAGATAAATAGTTTAACACACTTTTACAAATACAAAACCAGTAGACTAGTACGAATATAAGTGAGTCGACCTCGATGATATACCTGATGACTCCGAAGTCTGGAATAATCACTACCACCGCACGCTTGTTGACTACCTACACCTAAAATTGGAAGGTGAGGGGGGGAGGGGGGAGTATAAAGGAGTATACTCCGTGAGTGAACAGAAAAATATATATATATCTATACACTTTGCAAACCATAGAAAAGAAAACATGTCTCCAACATTTCAGAAAACAATTTCGTTCAAAAGAGTTCATTTTGTTTTGTAAAAAAAATATCAAAACATATATCTAAAATTATTGAGCTGGCTCCCATTTTCGACGATTACCCTGGCCCTGGGTATCCTGAGATCGTCAGTGGATTTTTATATGCAACTGAAAACATGCTATTTATAAGAATTAGATTTCTGAATATAAAGAAATAAACATGCATCGTTTAGTTAGACAGAAACTAGCCCACCACTGACGTTCGCCTTGAATTAGACACGTGGTGACATCATGTTAATCTATCTGAGACTCATAGGTAGTCAAATCACCCACTCATAATAAATAATAATAACCATCATACAACTCCTCTACCTGTGAAGTCTCACACTCACCTAGGCGACCTCTATCCACTCAGGCCATCTCTAGGCTACACCAGTAGCTACTATGAACAACAGTCCCTTATGGTCAACATCACCAAATACATAACATATCTAGGCCTATCATGGCCGTCATCATAACATATCCATGCCCGTCATCATAATCAAATATAACAAACTAGCCTACTGACCATATCATTAATATAAATAAGCATAAAGCCTGGCCCATCAACCGTATCAATATCATAAAAATCATCATCAAAGCATAACATATTCAAAATAGGCTTAAAGGTCATAAATCATATATAATTCAGATATACCAACAAACCAACTAAACCATTTGGCTCTCTGACCAAAGAATAAGCAATTATGCTCATCGTTTATTAAAACATATATACATGCATATGGACATTAAAATCATTTTAATACATGAAAAATATAGAAGTGTCAACTCACAGATTAGGGAAGGTGTACACTCCCTAGTTCCTCTCGTATTTTGGCGTGTCACGCAGATACCACGCTCGCGTACCGTCGCCTGAACACACATTCCAAATATATATCAATATACAATCCAAAAATACTTATGAAACTCTTATGGGTGCAATGCAAGCTAACCCAGGTTGCCTAAAATTGGATAACATGCAAAATCGGCTAAAACTTTCGTTATTCATCTAATTACCCAAATATAATTGGCATGGACCCACAATATAGCTAAACTAACATATTTTGATTCGTTTTCGAGATTACGACAAGTGAACCCCACATGTTCATCAGAATAGTAACTCTGATTACTGTTTATATTTACCCAAAATCTTCGAATATACATTTTTAACTTCTTACGACTTTCACGTCTTCATCACAACTCACATTACGCGCAAAAATTACAATGTAAGCGATAAATCTATGTAAATCTATACAGATATACAGTGAAATTTATACAAATCAAAGTTGTTAAAATGTGAAAATGAATATGCAGACGAGTTAGAAACAAAGCTACAAATCTCATGGTATGGTCAGTTTGCTCCGGTTTGGCCTCAAACCTAAAAAATCCGAAAATAAAAGTTGAAATCCTAACTCTTTACTTCCATTTTTGTGCTCCAAATGCCAAATTAAAGCTCGAGAAGTGTTTAACGCATGTAGTATGGTAAGAAATCAAGAAGAAATTGAAAAAATCATGAAAATGGGGTGTTAGGCTTCAATGGGCAAAGGAGAGAATGTAAGGGAGAGGAAAAAAAGAAGAAAGGAAGAAATACGTGAGAAATCTGGGGTCCCAGCCCCTATTTATAGAAAACAGAGTGAAATTACTATTTCACCCTTAAGTTTTATTAAGGAGAAGTTTTTAGAAGAGGGTAATTTCCGTCATTTCACATCGATTTGATCGAACAAATTGGTGTTCATTCGAACGAATTACCCCTTTCGGTTAAATAAATCAGGGTTCGTTCAAATGAATCCTTCGACGTCTACAGAAGTCAGAGAGTTTTCATTTTGTCGATCGAACCAATCCACACTTTGGTTAAATAAAACAATGCTTCAATCGAATGAATGACCTATTCTGTCGAATGAAGCCTCCTTCGATCGAACGAATTAAACGCTATAAATTTTTCAAAGAGTCTCCAAATCGTCGGTCGAACGAACCTGACCATTCGGTCGATCAAATCTGCCAAAATGATAATTCTCCCTTAATTTCTTTCCCAAATTGAAAATCACCAATAGGGTCCCTACGTTGCACACTCTCAAACTCTTCCTAACCAACAAAAATCTCAAATATAACCCTGAAACCATGCTGACGAACTATCAATATTCTTGAGTGATGAAATGTATGAATAGTAAATATTAAAAAAAATTATAAATATACCCTTGGGGTCTAAACACGGGTGTCACAAAGTTCTTCTAGGACAATGGAATCCCTAAGTCGAGGGCACCTAGGATGGAATGTATCAGAGGCGAGGACTGTCTAGGATTACACTTGCTCACCTGCTATGTGTCTTACTGACAGGACGTCCATATGTCACTCCTATATTTTTACTCAAACATCCAATCCCCTAGTTTCTAGTGTGAGATTTGTAAAGCTCATGTCAAAAAATCATGCCTAAGATGATCCGTCCTAGGGGAGAATGCTGGCTCAGGTGCTTTGACTGATGGGGTAGTCAAACACTGAGTCGGTTGGCATGGAGTGGAAGCTTTCTGATCACTGGGGTCCTTTCTCTTTCTTTTAATAGAGCCGTTAGCCTATTAATGATGTGTCCTTCTCAGGTTTTCGTTCCATCCTTATTAACTATCTCTATCAGAAATCATTTCAAATCTGTCAACAGATGCCCCTGAGTAGGTGACGCCTCGTATGCTGGGAAGATTTTAAATATAAGGTTGGGAGTGCACCACATGGTGAAACCTTGCTGGAAAAAGATGTATCCGTTCCTCGAGCAGTGGGGGGACATTTATGAATTGGGACACGTGACAATTCTCTGGTTGTTGGGGACGAATCCACTTCTCGAGCTATAGGGGGATACTTATGCACTGAGACACGTGGCGATTCCCTGATCGTTTAGCTCACCAACGGAGATCACCGTCGCCGCCCCCCCCCTCTTTTCATCTGTCATTTTCATACTTTTGAAACTTTCTTCCTTGCTTTTGCTTCTCAATCTTCGGAGCTTTCTGATTCGCTATCCACGCTTCTCTTTACTTGTGCTTTCTGGTTTTTTGGTTTGGCTTTTGTGCTTTTATTTTTACAGGTATTCGTTGAAGTCGTATAAACAATGACCCATAAAGGAGGTTCAAAGGATGTAGCTCATTGAAGAGAGTCCACACACATTGCCACGCCACTCCCACCCAAGAGAGAGGGGATAATGAGAGGAACGCCTCCAGATAAACCCGAGCCAGGAGACCCAACAAGGCAGACTGATTTTCCTCCACCATCATTGAGGCGGATCTTCAAACATACCGCTAAATCTACGGCATCCTTGGGAACATGGAGCTCAGGGTTCCCTGAACTGAGGAGACTCTAAGCGCCCAGGGGTCAAGGGAAGTGGCTTTTAATGAAGAGCACTTGTTGTTGGGGGTTAGGCTTCCCCTCTAACATTACTTCGTCCAAATGTTCGAGGCTTTCAAAATCCCTCTCTATCAACTGACCCTGAACAGCTGGAGGGTCTTTGGGGAGCTTTTCGTGCTGAAAGTTGATATTGGGTCTCTTCCCCCTACCCTGAATGAGGTGTTGTATTTTTACTCCCTTAAGAAGAATACCGGTCAATACCCAGGGTGAGATTATCTATAGATCCGTCTTAAGTACCAATCGAAGATAAAGGGGACTCCTTCCTGCAACAAGGAGTGGAAAGATTGCTGGTTCGTGGTCAATAGGGACTAGGCTAAATCCTCTCAAGGCACCATCCCCACTTCCTTCCAAGAATCAGGTATAACATATTTTGTATAAGTGATTTTATCTTTAACAAGGATTGTAAAGACTGCTGGTTCGTGGTCAGCGGGGACTGAGTTGAATCTTCTTAGGGCACCATCCCCACTTCTTTCCAAGAACCAGGTATAACACATTTTGTATAAGTGATTTTATCTTCAAGTTATTTTTA
>JAVXUL010000009.1:7092267-7115601 GCA_035590515.1 Trichilia minutiflora | reverse complement strand
TTTATTATCTTCTAAAAGTAATATTTTCAGAGAAATAAAAATTAAAAATTAAAAAACTCATTTGGGTGATATATTTTAAAAATAAAATTTAAATATATTTAATGGTAAAATATTTAACTTTAATATTAATTTTTCCATAATGAATTTTAGAAACTTCAAATCTTATGTAATAAATACATTATCAAACACATTTTTAAAATTTTTATCAAACAATTTTATATTAATTCCATAATTACGGAGATTAGGCAATTAATCTAATCTATAACTTAATAATGATTTTTAAGAACCCAACCACTTACCGGATAATTTTTTTTTAATTAATTTCTGAATAACAATGCAGATATTATTATTATTATTATTATTATGAGCTGGTCCACACTCTTACCAACTCCATTTTATCATTTTTTTTGCTGTTAATTTTGTTCTATTAAACTAAAATCAAGCTTCCGCTCTGGAAAATTTTTGTTGTTCCATGGCTGACCTTAGATTGTAAGTGGATCTGCTCAGAAAATAAGCTGGAAGTACGGACGCCCAGGTGCAAAATTCCTCTTATCTGTTTCCTTCTGATTTCTTTTGCCGTTTCAGAAACTGTAAAACTCTACAAATGATTTTGAAACAAAGTTGAATGCATTATTTTGAAAATTTTTGCTTGTTCTCTAATTTTTTATGCTTTATTTCCAAGTTCATATGCTAATTTGCTGTTTGTGTATGTTTCTTGGTGGGTTCTCTAAATTATTGCTAAAAATTGTCATTTTATTACATTTTAGAGGTATAATGTTGGAAAACAGGATTCAACTTTAATCATGACTTATTACATTGTTGGAGTTAGCTTTTTGGAAGAGTGGTGACAAATAATAATTTGATGAAATTATCTTGAATCAGTAAACTGTTATTTGGGATTGCTTTTGCTGCTGTTTTAAAAACTTCTTATTTATGTATTAATTATCCGTCTGATTCCATCACAGGTATGCTTTCTCATTTGGAGGTTCTCTCGATTCTAATGGATTCCTAACAGATGTCAAGAGCTCTGGGAGGCTTGAACAGATAGAAACTTTGAAAATATAATGTTTGTCTTTGTTCTTACTTGATTGCATTCTAGTTTTTTGAAGGCTTTCTGGATATAATTAGGAAAACTACGAAGATGAGTTCTTTTTGCTGCTGTCCGGGTTTTGAGGAATTTGAAGAGTACACTTATCCAAGCAACTCTATATATCGCCACTGCACATGCCTAAGATTCTTTTTCCACCAGCTACTGAATGGGGTATGCTATGAATTTTTTGGCCACTCAAACACTTGGACAGTTCTTATCTTTATAATCTGTATGGACATACTGATATTGTTTGGACGTCCTTGGTATATTATTGCTGATGGCTGTCACTTATCACATGGATTAGGAACTTAGGGCTCATGTGGTCAGATTTCTTGGTTCTATTGCCAAAGACAGTGCAAAATAGGCATTTGGGTGGCACTTGGGCATCAGCTTATTGAGTATTGGCCTTGGTTTTACCCAAGTGATTGATATATACCTTTGATATCTGTATGGTTAGACACAAGTAGATTATCAAAATTTGCATGTTTTTTACAAGTTTTGAAATAGAAAGTAAGTTATTTATGTTCTGTTCTGATTGCAATGATCCCACAATTTTTGGAAACTGCAAAAATAATTTGTTCCCGAATTCAAAAGAAAAAATTCTAAAGGAAACTCTGACTGTAGGAAGAAAAAGTTCCTTGGATTTCTGGTTACCAATACAAACGAACTTATGTTGTTCCTTTATTTTACTTGTAATTCCTACGGATTAACTTATTCAAGTTGTGAGTTATATGTACTTGTGGTCCAAGAGAGTTCTAAACAGAAATGGTTTGGAACCATTTGAATTGCTTGTAAGATTAATACACTTTTCCTAAATAATTCTCTGGCATCCAAAGTAAACTTTTT
The DNA here is from genome assembly GCA_035590515.1 of Trichilia minutiflora. NCBI lineage: Eukaryota > Viridiplantae > Streptophyta > Magnoliopsida > Sapindales > Meliaceae > Trichilia > Trichilia minutiflora. The sequence goes on along the minus strand of JAVXUL010000009.1, from coordinate 7,113,665 downwards.
AATAAATGGACTATTATTCAGCTGCAAAGGAACTAATTTTTGGAGGTTGGGTTAAATTTGTAAGACTTTTCATTCAGTTTTGTTGTTCCTTTTATTTTTGTCACAGTGAACTCCATGCTATCTGCTGCAATGAAATTTCAAACTAATTCATTCTTTGTTTGCTGTTTCCCATTTTGTGCAGTATGGTGCAATGTTTCATAGACTTGGTGGTCGATCTGTACCATCATCAAACATAGGAGCTGCTTCTTTGGCATCATCAGGGACTGCAACAGCTTCACCGGATAATTCTCTAAGTGATACTCAATTCTCAGTATCTAGAGCAGTCCCTTTTGATTCTGACCAGCGATACTCTCGTTTACAGCGTGATGGGTTGGTCTCTAGGCGTGATAAGTCAATGATATATTTTCAAGATGATACACAACCTATAAGAAGAAATATGAGCAGTTCTGGAGCAGAATCATTGGGTTTTGGAAAGAAACAGAGCGGAGTTGATCCCGAAGAAGTTTGTATACATGTTCATTCTGATTCCTCAGAGAAGGCTGTGGCAACTAAGGTTGCATATGGAGCGTATGTGCAAACATCTATCGAAGATGAAGATGTCTGCCCTACTTGTCTTGACGGTAATTTAGCATGCTTACATTAGAACACAATCTCATGGTAGCTTACAGGAACCTTTTATTCTTGGTTCTTCTGTTTATGTTGTCCTACCGAATTATTTTTCAAATAATCCTGTTATTAGTAAGGGGTAAGGCAACGGAACTAAAACAAAAAGGAGTGCGCTTCCATGATTCTTCAGTTATATTGATGTGGATCATTATTTCTTGCAGAATATACTCCTGAAAATCCAAAGATCACAACAAAGTGTTCCCACCATTTTCACCTTGGTTGTATATACGAGTGGCTGGAAAGGAGCGAAAGTTGTCCTATTTGTGGCAAGGTAGGGACAATTTACTCATTTGTGACAAAATATATCACCTAATTTGGGAAAGTTTTGTAGAAACCCTCACCTCTGAACTGGAGTGGTCTCTTCAGTCTTCAGTGGGCGGGGTATAAAAAATTTGATGTAAAATTTGCAATTTAGGAGATCAATTGATTTATAATCTATGCAGGGTGATACACACACTCACACACATGCACAAATACATCCATGCATGCAGACATATATACATGAACAATTGGTACCCCATATTATTCATAGTTTCCATCCAATGGCTTGAAATAAAACCAAGAGATGAAAACATTTTCTTCATGACCTCGTAGATGTTGCTATTGGTGCTAGTTTTTTCAGAAGTCTTTTTATTTAGCTACTAATATTAGACTTTGTGAAGTTTCTCTCACTTGAACTGCCTTTTATCTGAAATGCCAGGAAATGGAGTTCTGTGAAAGCCCTTAAGTTTATGTTCTTGCCATTTTAAAGTAATGGAGCAGTTTTACGGATAGAACTACCTGGAGCATCTGTAAATAGAAACTATCTTCTTGTCAAAAAATACTTACACTGATGAAATTTCCTCCATTTTTAATGGTTAATTAAGCAATGTATTACTGATCGATATTGTCTTTATATCAACCGATTGTAACATGATTGTCATGAAATCCTCTGATTGTATATGCTTGGCCAACAATAGTTTCTTTAATTTGCTGTCCAATAGGTTGACATTGGAGTTTGGTTCAACACAGAATAGTTTAGCTGGTGATCGTAGGGAAAGAATTTCAAGAATTAATTAGACAATGTATCAGTAGTTAGTTAATTTGAATGAATTGACTGGAACATAAGGTTATATGTGGCCTTCACTTGAGGAAAATTTGAAGAGGTAGGGTGGCTACCAATTTTCCTTAGGTACACTGAAAATATCTGTTGTGGGTAGCTAAGTATAGGTTTAACCTATAAGATTTCTTTGAGTGGTACAAATTCTGGGATTCGGATCTCGCTTGAATCTGGTTAACAGTTACTAGGGGTTTGTGATTTCGCTACGTCAAAGAGTTGCCACTTGCAACATTTAGGGACTTAAAGAGTGTTGACAAACAGATGTATCGGGCCGCATTTATAAATGATCAACCAAATGGATTGAATGTTGCCACCTGCAACATCACTTGGAGCGTGATTATCAGTTCATCCCTCGTGGCATTGGCAGCTAATATTTATTAGTAACAGAAATCCGTCATATCAATTATTTATTTCCCTTGTATCGTCTAATCTAATTCATCAAACGAAATGGCATCGGCCCCTATAAAAGGGTCAGACGTGTTGATTTTGCCCATTTGGCTGACTAGAAAAATACAAGATAAAGGATTAAAGGGATCAACTACGATACTGCAATTATAGCAGTCAATTCCTGAAATATTTGGCATCCGAATTATGAAAGCAACTGTGGCTTCTACCCACTAGGAAAATGATTTTTCCATTTGTAGAAAGATTCGCTTTCAATGATTATGAAGTTGATGTGTTCATGGAAGGGTCTGCTTAGGTTTGTACTTTCGCTCGGCTAATTACGATGTCAATTTTTCGTGACAATGAGCACTTCAAGGATTTATAGCTTAACAATTAAGGAGTTATAACTGTTACTTTGTTTTTGTAATCTAGAAGGTAAAATTAAATTATAAAAATCTCATACTCTTCTCACTGTTCTAAGTATACCATAACACAAAGTCCTACTGAATTGGATCTTCTTATCCTAAATAAGTCAACTTGCTAGTGGGTGGTAACTTGAATTTTATACGGAATGACAAGATTTCCAAGCATATTTAAAGCATGCACGGAGCATGGGGCCATGGTAGTTGAGGAAAATAATGTGCACGGTTCTGCAGATTGCCCTGTATGGAGATAGGCGCATTAATTTTCTTAGACTATCTGTATGCCGAACCAACTGCACTATCAAGAACCGAAAAATTTAGGTTGGAGGTAGACCTTGGTGGCTGTACTGGAATTGTGTAGCGTAAAATTTACAGCTTAAAACATAGAACCTGTTACACATGTAAGTACATTGAGTTATGTTTGTATTGTATCGTATTGTAGCTGATCATGATGAATAGTACACAACACAAAATTGAACCATAATCAGAGATCCGAAATGATAAGGGTAATTCAAGTTTTACAGCTTGATTACATGAATTTAAAAATATGGGAATACAGCACTGGCCAACGAGGATTCGAAGTTGCTATTTAGCTTCCATTGGAGGGGGTGTTCTGTTGTTCTCCATCGCTTCAATCCTCTGTTCTGATCTGTACTTGTACCGATGCGCAGAATACAGAAAACCACAGAAATTGATGACACTCAAAACTGTAAGAAGCCAGTACAAATAATCAAATTTACCGGTATTTATATTCTGGGACAGCCAAGATGGTTGGCTTTTTTCAGGATTTCCTGTTACAGATTTGATGATGCTGTTCAATATAGATGCTGCAAAGCAACCAAAACCACCTGCCAGAGCAGCATATGCAGATCCTATACTCTTCATTGCATCTGGAGCTTCTTCATAGAGAAATTCCAGTAATCCCACGATGCAAAATACTTCGGCTATGCCAATAAGGCAATATTGAATCAACAACCAGAATGCACTTAAGTTTGGCATTGGAGTTAAGAAATTAGCCTCATATCCTTGTTTTATAGCATAATTTCTTCTATATCTCTCAAAAATACCACCCCATGCCACAGATAGGATTGAGACTGCCAAACCTATGCCTACTCTTTGAAGCTGAGAAGCACCACGAGGATGACCAGTAATGCGCCGAGATAGAGGAACAAATATGGAGTAATAGAGAGACAATATAAGAAATATGCTGAGACCAGGAAATACAGGCATACATGTTACAGGAAGTTTCAGATTGCCCATGTGGGTGTTCAAAGTGTACGCCTGCTGCACTGAAAGAGTAAGAAACTCTGTTAAGATAACATTGAGCATGATTGTGTAAGCTGGTACCGGAATCAGTTTGATTAGTATTTTGACTTCCTCCACTTGAGTTACAGTGCAAAGTCTCCAAGGACTTGGGTCCATTCCATCTTCCTTCAATTGCAGAGATGCTTTGTCCAAACATCTGCAGGCTCAAAAATATGTAATGTTATATTTTGATTAGACTATTGAATCAATCATTTACATACACTAATTGAACCAGAAATTAAACGTTGGAATGAGAGCTAACCTGAAATCATCAGTGTGAGCAATCTTCCCACTGCCCTTTATAGCAGAAAGTTTACCAGGAAGCTCGTACAGGCCAATAAACTCGCTCCTAGAGAAATCAGCATTTCGTTTCCGAAAAGCCGCAACTAGAACTTGGGCAACCCGTGTCAAAGGGCTACCTCCTGGCAACCTATGCCTGTATAAAGGAGTACCAAGAAAAAATAACACGTTTGATATGCCCATAGCTATGGCCAATGCCCCAAAAGCATATCCCCAACCGAGTTTCATTTGAATGTAGACCACCAAAGTGAAGGCAACAATTGCCCCAACAGTGACAGAAAGATAGAAAAAGTTGAAAAATCTATCAAGGCGATTCTTGTAATCTTTACTTCTTTCATCAAATTGATCAGCCCCAAAAGAAGAGACACAAGGCCTTATACCTGCAGCTCCAAATCCAGTTAGATAAAGAACTATATAGAGGTAAACCATCTGCCATGGTTTAGCTGGCTCGCATCTTCCCAGAAGCAGGGATAAGCGATCACATTGATCTTGGTTTGGCATGAAAGCATTCATTGTTGCACATAAAGTTATTCCTGTCAGGCCCTAAAGGGAAAACAGTGTCATTAGAATTTGTTCTATACCTTCCCTAAATGAAGAAAAATCAATTAAAAATGAATCATACCGCAAGATACAGAGTAGTGAAAATGGCTATTGTCCAATAACGACCAAGATAAGCATCAGCTATAAAACCACCGAGGACAGAAGACGCTTGTGATATTCCCAGAAAGTTGTTAACAGCATTCGATGAATCAGTGAACGATTTGTGCATAACATAGAACATAAACATCACCATATTTACAGAGAGACCAAAATAAGCCATTCTCTCTGCCATTTCATTCCCTGTATAATTAAAAAACAGTTCAGTTCACTATATTTCGTCCACAAATCACTTCTGCTGTGCAATTTGTTTTTATTAAACAAATAGAGAGAAGCAATAATTCGTCCACACTGTAAAGCATGCATTTTACCGAAAATGAAGAGGGCGGCAATCCAGCCTCCTGTCTTTGAAAGATCAGCAATTGGTTTTCCTTTAATATTGACCGGAGTAGTTCCTCCAGTATAACCGCGGCCAAGAGCCATTCGTCTATTATCAGACTCGATGAAGAATACGCTGAGCTTCTTTCTCTGACTTGAACTCGAAGTCGCATCAAAACTAGATGCTGTCTCAGGGAAACTTTCTGGTGACATGATTTCTCTAGTACCCATTTCTTAACTTCCTGTAAAATCAGTAGCATAATAGAATCTGTTTCATATATTACATGAAAATGAACTCGTTTCATATATACGTTTGCAAAATGAAAGAAACAACAGAGCTACTATGAAAATTGATAAACTGAGTAGAAAGCACAAATCGCATGACTTTCTAATAATGTTTCACCAGTTCCTGGCACAAATCAAAAATATTTCTACTTACAATTCTGTGTCAGAACACAAACACTGAAGGGTAACAGTTTAAAATATACCAATTTTCAAATGGAAATTTTGTCTTTTCTGTACAGTTAGCAAGTAAAGGGAGGCAAGGATAATCACGAAGTTCCAACCACATACTGTAGGACCCTTTATTTGAACAAAAACAAATGTGCATTAATTGGTTTCTAGAAAAATAAGCAGCTAGAAAAGGGTTTTTAACCATATTCATGGCTACCCATTTAGATGCTTTACGTTCAACTGACATTTCTTTTCTCGAATGCAAAGCCAAAGGTATAGTTTTCTAGTTTCTTAATTGAACGTATAGATAATGGTCACCATTTTAAATCTCTTTCTCTAACACAAGTGTTCAGTATAAAACAAAAAAAAATGGTAGGTTGATTTGATTCAAAGGCGTGAAAGGTGGGTATACATCAATTTTCATTAGGAGGCTTTAATGCTAAGAGCTTGGATTTTTGGCTCAACTATTTAGTTCATTGCTTTTTTTTTTTCTTTTTTCCTAAGACCAACGTAACAGTTTTTTCGGTTCATATTTTTCAATAGTCAATATGATAGTTGGATGTTAACTTTCAAATTTTCCGTGGTTGTAAATAATTAATTTAATATTATTATATTAAAATTAAAAAAATTCAAAAATACTAATTTGACAACATTATGAAAACGGAATATCAATTACTTTATTTTTTATATAAAAAAAATTCACGCATCCAATTATTATTGTGACGTCCAACTATACCCAAGTTTAGGCAACTATGTGGGTAAAATAACAACACTTTATTCTTCAAAATTTACCAAAACAACATTTAAAAACATAGATAATCAATTTTTAACAAATTAGTTTTTATGAGGATTAATTTATTTCTAGGAAATAAGTAAAATCAAAGATTAATATGGATTTGAAGCCAATCTATCGTGAAAAGATTATACTATATGAATCTATTTTGATAATTTTTTTTTCATACCACTCAATAAGCCTATGATTTGAATACAAAACCATCTTATAATATGCTGTGATTTAATAAAAGTTTTATAGATTTTTAAGTTGTATTTTTAAGAATATTTTACATGTACTTAAATTTAATTGATTGATTAAGGGCCAAATCTTGAAGAAAAAAGTTAAAAATTGTGTCATATCCGGTCAAAGTTGTGTTGTATGACTGTCATCCTGTATTCTCCTCTGGATCAAATGGGCTTGATTCACCGGAGGGTTTACAAAAAAAATAGGGAATGATTAAGATATATATATATATATATACACACACATGTATATCGTCTTCCTCCTGTACGGCTGTACTGAATGCTCATGCATTTTGGACAGTAATGTATCGATTCAAATCCTATCAAAGATACCACCATAACAATTTGTGTGTATAAATAAACATAATAAGATAGTATTAATTCTTATTTAATCTATATTATTATCTATTATATTAATTTTATAAATTAATATTATCATATCACACTGCATTAACTTTTTATACATAAATTTATATAAAAAATTTGTACTCTTATAATTTTTAATTTACTTAAAATTTTGTGAATTTTAATTTTTGAAGTTTGTATTTTGTTAATATTTTATATGTATTTTAATTTTACAAGTATAGAAATTAAAAACACCTCTTAAAGACTTTAAATGTGAGAGAGATTAAGTTTTAAAATTTAATTTATAGTGATAATTGGAAAAAAAAATATGGGAAGATATTTAATTTCTTGATCAAAAATGCTATTTAGAATTTTTTTTGTAAAATTAAAAAGGCAAATTTATATTTATTGGTCCTTATTTTCTCGTCATCTAATATTATCTTCATTACTTCATACACTACATCCTTTAATTTATAGTTTATAAATAAAAATATTATTAAAAGATAAAATATTTAATTAGATTTTAAATAAAATTTTTACACGTTTTTAAAATATATTTGGAAGGTTACGTGATTATATATTAAAAAAGGGATTCTAATTCATAACGTACTTTATTTTGAAGTTTAGGGGAAGTTTATAGAATGGATGGTTAGGGAAAATTGTGAAATTATTCTTATTTATTATTTTTTTTGAAAAAAAAAAAAACCTTGTTACAATAAGCGAGGGCAGGGCATACTTGATACTTTCAGTCCCTCGTCCTTCGCCGCGAGCTGATCGAAGCGTGGAACAGCAACAGCCCAGTTAAACTGTTTTACCTCGCCACCGTCGCAGCCCGGCTTCCCTCTCCGTATGCTTCTCTTACTTAATAGTTAATGAAATCCTTTCAAAAAATTGATAGTTTGTATGTTTGTATTTGTTTTTTAATGGGAAACAATAAGTAAATTATTGTTTAAAGCGTGTTCGATGAAATGACTGAACGAGACGCTATTACATAAATTATGTTTGTGTATTGTGTTTTATATTGCTAGGACATTTTGCTTAGAGTTGATATAGTCAGATAGTCGGTTATGAGTTTTATTGAGGCAATGGATGATGCTGCTAAAGAAGGATACAAACCTTCAGAAGAATACGAGGAAGAGGTCAGGGACCCACTTCTTGATGTTTCCTTAACAGATTCGACTGAGCTTTGGCTCATTCAATGGCCTTATAAGCAAGTAAGTAGTTTTTTTCACTCTCTTGTTCTTGTTTTGATCAATGATTTAAGCTTTTGTTAGCTTCTGTAGGAGGTATATATCAAACATTGAATGCCATTATACATGTTGACTCATGGTTTCATTCATTGAACAAAATGGAATCTTTTATGGATGCAGCTCAACTGACGCCATATTTACCAGTATAATATGAAAGCTACAAAATTTTATTTGTTGATCAGCTTATATAGTTGCCGATATTGTTTGCGAATGTCAACTTGCTAGGATCTGAATTAATTGGTTGTTTTATTGTTTATGTTCTTTTAGACTCCTAATTTCAATGAAAAGGAATTGTTACTTGACCTACATGGCAATGGAAGGCTGGGCAGTTTTGAGGATTCATCTGGTATTTATGAACTACAACGTTTTTGCTCTCAACCCTTAATCGTGTGCATTCTAATGCAATCATGGCGTCTTTTTTATCTCGAGTTCAATATGATTTTTGCAAGTTGTTATAGATTTACTTCGTGAGAATATTATATATTGCTGTTAATTTTTTTGGCAGGAAAAGTGTATGATATACTCAGCTATGATTCTTCAGAGCCAGAGGCAACGGTTTTTCTAACGTCTGCATCAGAGCCAGAAATTGGTATATATTTAAACAATATATTGTTTTCTTTTCTTTTCTTTTTTTCCTTTTTCTTGCACCAGTTGTGGTAATGGTTTGTACCCATACTGCTTTATAAGCAAGCATCATCCTCTCTTGTCACGCATATATACTTTTTTTCTGTGAACCAAATTCACGAGCTTTGAGGTGCTAGATTGCACAACAATCTATTTGTCTCCCCTAGAAAAAAGTCTTTGAGAGCAGCTGGTTTTGGAAGTTAAGAAAGGTTTAATGTAGTGAATGAGGCGAATGTGCTAGATGTCTTGGGGTATGTTACTTGGAAAGCAAAACTGAAAAAGCATTTGGTAAGCACCCATTTTTAATGGGGCTCAACCACTTTTTCCATTAATATTTGATATCATATGATCCTATCCCTTAGCAGCTTAACTTCAAAGCGACAACACCTCAATCGCGAACACACCTTTAGTCCAGTTGAGTGGAGACTACATTAAATTTTTGTCGTCGTTATTTGTTAAGGAACTCTAAATACACTTTGACACTATAGAGTAGGCCATCAAGTATTTAATAAATTCAACCATAAAGAGGTAAAAGAGAAACTAAAAAAGAACCCATATCTCCTGGTCCAGCTTTAAGTTGGTTTGTCTTGGCTCTTTCATGCTTCAATTTCATCCAAACTGAAATTTTGAGTTGACTCTTGTTCTTTCGGCAATCAGTTCTAGAACATTTGATCCGAATTTGTATTAGTGGTTGTTACATTACAATTGCTATCCTTGAATTTTCGGCATTATACGTACATTTAATTTTTTAAAAAATTTTAATCACATCAAGTTATTTGTCTTTTAAATTCTATGTTCAATCACTGGGTACAAATCGGAGATTTAAAACTTAAATCAGTTAGTATCGTAGTTCTGATGCTTAGATCTAGCATTTATTTTTGGAATGTCTTTGTTCGTTTACTCACTCTGTTAACACTGTTGTTCTGAAGGAAATTGTTGTAATGATGACTGTACATTGTGAACCCAGTGATGTGTATTGAATTTTCATCTTCTTATTTGGATGATGTAGTTTATTTTGTTGTCAGTTGGTAAGATTTCACGGCGAGTTTCTCTTGTCCATTACCCTGACCCTAAGGAGCTAGAAGAAGCCAACGCCAATAATACCAGAAAATTATTTGCAACATCCAGTGGAATGTCATTGTCATCTGCCCATCAGTTTGTGAGCCCTGTGCAAAGTAGTTGGCGGAGAAATTCACAATCGGCAAGGGAGCACTCTTCACACACACATAGTCACAGACACAAAAGTTCTCTGTCGAAAATGGGAGAGCCATCAAAGACTCCAAAACATAGAACTGTTGTTGAATCCAACCGGTCCACAAACCAGTCTGCTCTGGATTCAGGAGGGCATAGTGGAGTTACCTCTTTAAGGTCCTCGGAACATCTGCATGAAGGCAAATCAAAGAAGCAAAAGAAAGTTGAGTAAGATCATTCCCTACTAGGTTGCTCTCCCCCCTCTCTTAACTTGCATCTCCTTTCCTGTCACGGTGCCAAACTTTTACTATGAATTAAGCATTTTTACTCTAAATCTTTTGGTTTGTATTTGAAGCAACAGTAAGAGCTTGTTTGGCATCGAATGATTTTGGGTTTTACTCCACAGTTGTTGCTGTGGATGGAAGTTATATTAATTAAAATATGAATGGATTTGCAAACACATTTTACTACTTTGCTTTCAAAATCAAGTGAAAACCAGCTATCCTAAACATACCTTAAGTTTGAAATATTAGTTTTTATTCATGCTTGATTATCATAAAATTTTCTCAGTCAATCTAATTTGAAGACTATCCTTCCGATTAGTTAATTGATATGAGGAAGGGAAGGAAACATATACTGGGCAGTGAATGTGATTCCAGTGTTTGAGGTGCAGGAGTAATATGGAAGCAACTATGCCAATCAGTTCGGAGCATGGCATTCATGTTAATGGATTCCTATAGGAGTAAAACCCTTTAAGATTTATTATCTAAATGGTGTTGATTGTTTTGAAATTGATAGATTTTTGTAAGAAGTTTCAATTCAATTTTGATCAGCTTCTTGATTGTTTATTCTAATTAAAGTCTAATCTCCCATGAGATTTCATTTAGTCCATTCAATTTTATTTTTCTAAAAGTGATTTGCTTGGTATAAGTGGGAGTAACTGTGACGTTGATTTAATTAACAAATAGGTCTATTTCATTGAAATTAAACCAAATTTAATCTATTAAAATTGAAGGAAATGACGACATAGGATTCTTTCTTTGAGCATAAATGTGCAATTGTATAACTCATAATGGCATATTTATGATTTGAAAGTTTAATATTTTTCTTTTTTTGACCATTGACTTGTCATTTTGAAAGGTGCCAACCAAAATTTTTATCTAAAAGATTTGCTCTTGATTGTTTGTAGGAGGATCATGATGATTAATCTGAATTTCTATGTTAAACTATCATTTTTTAGATTATTTTTATACAAAACCATTTGAGAGAGTCGATTCCTCTCCTTTTATGCGAGCCCTATAAATTTTAAAGAGAAATTTTTGAGCATCCCAATTTAAATTCTTAAGATTTTTCTTAACCAGCATCCTATACTGTACCGGTGATTGGCAATCAGTCAATATATTGCCATACAATCAACAGAGGCTGCCGCGTACTAACAGAGTAACAGAGTCCACATAAACTGACGTGGCGGCTGAGCCAACCGCCTTGAAAGTCAGGGGTATTTTTGTCCTCAGAAAACTCACAACGGCTAAGGCTGCTTCGGAGCCACTTTGGAGTTGGCACGTGTTTTGAATAGATTTCATGTACTAACCAGAAAACGACAAATGCAACGCAAAAGACCCTTCACACCCACGGTTTTCTTCCAAATACAACCATCAGCAACCGCACCAATTCCTTGACCATTTTGTTTTTTTTGAAAAAAAAAACATTTTACAGGAATTGTATAATAGGTCCCTTGATTCTTCAAAAAATGCAAAGTATTTTTAGAATGATATTTTAATACCTGAATTAATATATATAAATATTTATAATACAAAATATACCTCAAAAATACATAGCAAATAACATAATAATAATTCATTATATAATTATATAAATAATTATAAAATATAAAATTTATTATTTAATAAATAAATATCACTTTAATAATTATATCTTTTAACTTATATTTTTAGACACATAACATTATTATAATATTACCCATTCAATTTTTTTTTAATTTTAAAATATATTATATAGCATATATTCATTGGTTGATAAAATAATATAATAACTAATTTTAAAAATTATTAAATTTTATTATCCAATCAACTCATTTGTCAGATGTACTTTAGAAAAGGAAATTGAGATATTATTTATATTATTGTTAATTTTTAAAATTAAATAAAATTATGGGAGCTACAAACTTTCTTTCATGTTTTTTTAGAACAAAGTTGCTTACTTGCTTACTCTACTGAAAAGTGAAAACCTTTAAAGGATAAAACGCCACCCACACTTGCCTTAGTTATCTAAATATATACAAGACACTGATGAGTGATGATAATACTACTAGACTGACTGTAACCTTCACCAGTTTCTCCGTATTTCAGCCTCCACATCCGCATCTATCGCATTCGGAATCTCCAATCGGGTATTCACCAAAAACCTCTCCTTCCAACTTTAATTTATTCATTTCATCTCATCAATCCTTGAATTCTCTGAAAAGTTCTTCTTTACATTTTTTTCAAAAGAGAACTTTACAGTTAGCTACACATCATATTAGTTAGTTTATAAAAGAAATTCTTGGATCTGAATTATACTGTAATTTATATTTTTTTCGTGAATGGATTACTGGTTTATTGATTTTTCTTCCATTTGTTATGATTTTCAGTTGACTATGGATGAAAACAACAAGTTTTACAATGTGGGTCTGATCGTTGTGGCCACGATTGTGGTTGCCAAACTTATTTCTGTCCTTATAATGCCTAGATCTAGCAAGCGTTTGCCTCCGCTTATTAAGGGTTTTCCAGTAATCGGCGGGCTTCTGCGGTTCTTGAAAGGACCCATTGTAATGATCCGTGAAGAGTACTCGAAACTCGGGAGTGTCTTTACTGTGAACTTGTTTAATAGAAAAATTACTTTCTTGGTGGGGCCCGAAGTGTCAGCACATTTCTTTAAAGCCTCGGAATCCGACTTAAGTCAGCAGGAGGTGTATCAATTCAATGTGCCAACTTTTGGTCCTGGAGTGGTGTTTGATGTGGATTACTCGATTAGACAAGAGCAGTTCAGGTTCTTCACGGAGGCGCTGAGAGTAAACAAGTTGAAGGGATATGTGGATCAGATGGTTGCTGAAGCAGAGGTAAAATATGACAGCAAATTTGTTCACTTATTATTTGACTTTGAATTGGATTGTTTTATTTTCTTTGGACTGTCTCTATTATTTTTTTTAATGTTTTGGGTATATTTATATGTTTATAAGAAAAATCAGTAAGGCTATTACTTGTTACGGAAGATATGATTTATATGTTAAGTTAGCTTAATTGTCTGCCATCAATTTACTCAAAATATTTATTTGACAAAATGGAAGTTCCAACTAACGGGATAAATTAATGATATAACAGTATGAACTTTGCTAGGACCTGAAATGAAAAGTGTATTATTAATACTTACATTATTAATTGTATGGACGTAATTTAATTCCAGAAACATTGAATCATCTTCGGTTTGTTTGTGGAAATCAGCTTGTGTTTTGGATTCTAATAAAACTTGAATTTTTCCACTTTCATATGATCAGGCCACTACTAGCTGTTTAGGATGTTGATTCCATGTTACTTTTTAACTTGCATGTCTAAATCAAGCGTCAAATACAGTTCTGTGATATTTGTGCATGGATCAGGTGTCGGCTTTATTACCTATGATTAACTTACATTTGGAACTAAGTAGCTTCCCGGTTTATTGTTGATTAGTTATCAGAATGGACATATCAATAGTCAGTGGAAAGTACTTAAATCATGTATATATGAATGTATGATGACTCTCAAAATATTTTAAAGAAGCATTCTGAATTTACTTTTACCCTGACATTATTCTTACTACAAGACTATTCATTGGTACATGGCTGGTCTTATTTGTACTGAATTTCTATCAGATGACATGCGTGCTGTCGTTTAGATTTAAGGAATTATTTATTTGTATCCGTCTGTGTGTGTGTGTATTTTAATTTGATAAGGATTTATATGGTAGTGTTACACTCTTTGTTCTTAATCTCTTCATTTTGGAACTTGGTAGGACTACTTCTCAAAATGGGGGGACAGTGGTGAGGTGGACCTAAAGTATGAGCTGGAACATCTGATCATCTTGACAGCCAGTAGATGTCTCCTTGGTCAGGAGGTTCGTGATAAGCTTTTTGATGATGTTTCTGCCTTGTTCCATGATCTTGACAATGGAATGCTTCCTATCAGTGTTCTTTTCCCATACCTTCCCATCCCAGCTCACCGCCGCCGTGACCGGGCTCGCAAGAAGCTTGCGGAAATCTTTGCTACCATTATTGCTTCTCGTAAAAGTGCTGGAAAGTCAGAGAATGACATGTTGCAGTGCTTCATTGACTCAAAGTACAAAGACGGCCGGCCAACCACTGAGTCTGAGGTTACTGGTTTACTCATTGCTGCACTTTTTGCTGGGCAGCATACCAGCTCAATCACCTCCACTTGGACTGGGGCCTATCTCCTCACCAACAAGAATTACATGTCTACTCTGTTGGACGAACAGAAAAATCTGATGGGAAAGTATGGGAAAAAGGTTGATCATGATATTTTAGCAGAGATGGAAGTCCTCTATCGAAGCATTAAGGAAGCACTGAGACTCCATCCTCCACTGATAATGCTTATGCGTAGTTCACATAGTGATTTTACTGTGACAACCCGAGACGGGAAAGAATACGACATACCAAAGGGGCACATTATCGGAACATCACCAGCATTTGCAAACCGGCTTCCTCATATTTTTAAGAATCCAGACACTTATGATCCTGATAGATTCGCTCCTGGTAGAGAAGAAGACAAGGTGGCTGGGCCATTCTCATATATTTCATTTGGTGGTGGTAGGCATGGATGCCTTGGTGAGCCTTTTGCATATCTGCAGATAAAAGCAATATGGAGCCATTTGTTAAGGAACTTTGAATTGAAGCTGATATCACCTTTCCCGGAGATTGACTGGAATGCAATGGTTGTTGGTGTCAAAGGCAAGGTGATGGTGCAATACAAGAGACGGGACCTTTCTGATAATTAGATGGGAAAACTTAGTGCATAATATGCATGCTGAAAGTTCTTGTATGTTGGCTAGGACGTGATGTTATTAACTTTCTGTGCTGAGGTTTGATTAAACTGCTGCTGTCAGTGCTTTTTATTATGTGTTTCTTAAGAGGTTCTTGCCTGTTTATAATTGCAGTCTTTTATGTCATGTTTTTGTGATAACGTAGCTTGTAAGAGTACCTGGGTTTTGATTGAGTGCATGTCCTAGACAAACCAAAAGGACTAACACTAAACTATTAGTGATACTGCAATAAAGTGCATTTCCTCCGTTTTCGTTTTAACGGAGGACCTCACTTTATTGCAGTATCACTAATAGTTTAGTTGAGCTATACAAAAGGGCGGTTACTGTGCATGCAGCTATATTGTACAAATCTTCAAATTAAGTGTAATGAAAAGTTGAAGAATTGCA
Organism: Trichilia minutiflora; assembly: GCA_035590515.1. Classification (NCBI taxonomy): domain Eukaryota; kingdom Viridiplantae; phylum Streptophyta; class Magnoliopsida; order Sapindales; family Meliaceae; genus Trichilia; species Trichilia minutiflora. The sequence continues at coordinate 7,098,156 of JAVXUL010000009.1, read as the reverse complement.
ACGGAATAATTAAAAATATAACTAAAATCAAAGAAATTTATGATACATATGAATGTCCTGGAGCATGATCAATCTTTAATAAAATTTCTTAAATTGATGGCTTCATACGTAACCTGAGACGGCAGTCAAATCTAAATACCTAATATTTAACTTATGAATCTGGAAAATTCTGACCAAAAGCAGGATTAGATGAAAGTTAACCGCACACAAAAAAATTTATTCATGACAATCTCTTGGTTATTCGGATATCCAGTAATCATGATCGAAAAAATAACTGTTTATCAAAATACAGACTATTGCTTGCTGCGAGCCTGCAACTATTAGCGTTCAGTGCAAAGTATTGCTTCGGAACATTTCAGAGCAGCCAAGAACGATAGGCAACCCAATTAAAGGTATCGAGTAGTGAACGTTACCTTGTAAATTGTAATCATCAAGATCCAATGTGAAATCTTGAAACCTCATAATATATGCTTTTATTCGGTAAGAGAGAGAAAAAGCATAAATGTTCTGTGTGAGTGCTGATACACGACCAGTGGCCACTCAGTACCAGCAATGTTGAAAAATACAAGCCAACCTTTTAACATACAACTTTCGTTGCAATAACATGAGGAATGGATACTTCAAAATTTTTCACCAGGTAATTATAAATATAACTTTGGTTTGTATAAATATAACTTTGGTTTGATTTTTTGTACTTTTTTGTCCAGGAAAGACCAGCTGATTGCCACGGTATTTCATCAAATGAATACAAAGAAAATTACAATAGAGCAGCTCTCTCAGAAATGATGGTGTCCTACAAAATGGCTCTCTTGGTATGCAATTTATCTCCAAGTTCCCTGGGTTGAGTAAGGAAGCATTAACACAAAGGAAAACTAATTACTTCTCCCAAAGTATAAACAAATAAACAGAAAGAGAGAGAGAGAGAGAGAGAGAGGGAAAAAGAAACAACCTCTTTGTTCACATGGTGCCTATGAAGCATGCTGAAGTCAAAGATGATTAGTTTGGCATAATTTTGAGGACCTCAATATCAAATAGCAGAGTCTTATCTATCAGCCCTCGGTTCCTCAGCACAAAATCCAGGGCTCGCTGACCCTGTGAAACAGAGTAACCAATACTCCTAGCATAAGAGATACATAACTATAGTACAAGAGTCATCAAAAGACTTTGTTAGTACCAAAAATGTAGTTGGCCTTGGGCCACTTTTGTTGAAATCATTCTCAGGATATCCAAGTTCTGGGGGCACTATGATCCTGCATCACTGTGAAGTAAAATGTGAAATTTGCAGAGTCTGCATGAGCATAAGTCACTGTGGCAATAATGTGGTTATATTTTTCTATAGACGTCAAAAGAAAAAACATAAATATCCTTCACTAAAATATCTCCAGAGAATAAAATGTTCTCCGAAGAATATCAATAAGGCATAAAAAATGAACTGTTAATCTAGAATTGAATAGAACGTTGATAGTATTCAAAAGCATTTGTCTGGTACCCACCGTCATGGCCTCCTAGAGTGTTTCGTCCACATGAAGCATTCTTGACTCACTAATAGGAAGTGGAATTGGCCTAAGCACTTATGCAGGTAAGCTAAAGATTAGACGTACTTAATATGTGGTCTACTTTAATGTATGTACATGTGAAGCGTATATTCTTTCAAGAATAATGTTTCCAGGGGTAACTGCTTGAACACTTTCACCTATCACTTAATTATAACAAAGGCCAAATGTCTTAGAAAAGCTTATTCAGCACCTTCTAACACCACCCAAAGCCATGCCTGAAACAGCTTCTTCAAAAGCTGGAATCACCTGAAATGCGAGAACCAGGCAGGACCATTAGAAGAGACAATGTCAACCATTAACTGCTATGAGTCAAAAATAAAAAATGATAAATACAAAGAATAAAACTGAACTATCCATCATCAACACTACTATACGAACAACTTCTCTTTGTTATCCATTCAGAATCCAAATCTCAGCAGATGCACTATACAATTACAATTCACTTTAACCTCCTTAAGTGAAAAGGATAACATACTTGAGTATTAAAGTCCTCCCCAATAGCCCAGGATTATTGAAAAATAATCCTATCAATGCAGCTTGCGGCACAATCTTCAGGAGTAGTCAAGGTGTTTTAGTATTTTTTTCATTTCTTTTGATTCCCAAAACAGCTTTCTTTGCTGAGATAATGGCTGTTACTATTACTCTTGAGATTTTCTAGCAAAAGGAGGGATAATGTTTGGCTTGAATGTGATTCTGCCCAGGTGGTCCACTGTCTTAAGAATTCAAATATTCTCACTGGCAAAATTGTTTACTTCGATGCTAGGAAAACATTGGAGTTCCCTTGTGCTACTTCTTTTACAAATCATGTCTTCATTATTCAGATCTACCTTGTTGGTCTTCTTCCCCACGACAAATTCATTCTTGCTTCTAGCATATTTGTGGAGACAACCTTGCTATTACTTTAAGCTTCTGCTTTCTTTCTGCAGTTTTTCTTTTTAGATGTTGTTCTAGCTTAATTCAGGAGATTTTAAGGGGTAAGGTTCATTGTTCCCCCTAATTTGTTGTTTCCTTTTTTTACCTCTATACAGAAAAAATTGCCTTACTTTACATAGTTTTTATTTTGATCAAATAAAAAATCTTCCCCAACATGCAAGATAGAAAACAAGCACAAATGTGAACCAGGAAGAAAGATAAGACACTCTGTCCTTATAATTTTGAACCAAAAGATTAGGGATTCTTTGATATTTTAAAAGGGGAATAATTTTTTACCTCTTGAGAACCCAGTTTAAATCTAAAAAAGGCCATCTCATCGCCCTGCAAATTGGAAAATAACAGAATTTATTTTTGCCAAGTATTGTAGAAATATGTCCGGTATAAGAAACTTTCCATACCTCAAACGAACCACCCTTTGTCCTGTTTCGAGCTTCAAATATGCGACCATAGTATCCTATCGTGTAACCATCCCAATCAATCTAAAGTGAATTCATAGTTAATGAAGTGCTAGCATAATTACGAGTCATGAATAAGATAATTGCAGATTAAAGTAATAATTATTATCACTAAAACTAGAGTTTAAATTCTTCATCATTTAGTTGTTTGAAACCCGAACTTGTTCAAATTAACAAATTCATTACTAAATTTTAATAAAGCCAACTTTAAATTGTTTTATTTTAATATTCATTCTAAAATTTCTAGTTAGGGGATATAGAGAGATGGGTTAGCAATCGACAAAGATGTTTAGACCTTTATTTATACAACATGTGCTCTTTGTGGTTATTTCTTTTGAGAAGTCTAATTAAGTCAAAATATTTAGTTATCAATTTTTTTTTGGAATTAGAAAGAATACTTTTCTAATTCCACAAATCACAATAAGGAAAAAGAAATGCATGTTGCAAAATTGTTCATTTCGGCTCTGTACATCATTCAGGATACAGCATTTGGCTGATTTTAATAGTATTTATAGTAACTTGTCCATACCACAACAGTCTCTCCCATCTTTGGTGTAGGGCCACTTCCTAGTCGCAAGTCCTGGATTCTTTAGATGTCGAAATTAACCCAAGTAATTTAACAATGAATGCTCATGCATGTAAATGACTAAGGAGTTTTAAGATGTTTTCAATGAGCGACCTTATATTGAAGACCTGATTCCATTTCTGTGTAATCTTGGTACCGCGTATTTGTCTTGCCATAATCCTTTCCCCTAATTGCTGGCACTGAATGTCCAAACATATTGCCAAGCACAAGTTTTCAGAAGAGTAATATGTCTCATACAATGATCAGTGAATCTCAATTAACTGGTACAGATCCATATGAATAACAATATGGTATATGAAACACATACAATACCATAGACATAGTCATTACCCTTAATTAATCTATGACATATGTAGTTTCCACACCAGATGATGCAAAATCAGAAAAAAGGAAACTCTATCATATTAACATTTTAGAGAACGTGTATTACTACTCGGAAAAGGAGAGTCAGGAAGGAAGCAAGGAAGTAATTGCCAAAAGATGTCTGAGGCAATTTGCTACCATCATAACATACATATCTGAAGGACTCCCAAGTTGTTGTAAATTGAGTTAATGGACATTTGAGTAGATCAAGTTCTAGAGCAATTATGCATTAATCACTAGTGAAGTTGAAATGTCTTAATCACTAGAGCAATTATGCATTAATCACTAGCGAAATGTCTAGTGATAGTCTGATACAGCCATTCTTCAATTAAAAAAATACAAGCAATTCTTTAAATCGGGCCAGTATCCACACAAACAGAACATGCAGAAATGACTAGGCCTTAGTTTGGGACTGCCGTGCTTTCAAATCATAAAATCTTCAAGTGTTTGGTAAACACCAATTTTTGGTGGGACCACTCGTTTTTCCACAGCAGTAGCTTCAAAGCTACAATACCTCAGTCAAGACAAAGCCTAAAATAAATAAAAGGAGCACAGAAAACTCACTATCAGCAAATTCAACTGCAGCGAATACTCCATCCATTGAAACATTGAGCAACGCTCCAGCTAATAACCTAACAGATCATATCAACACTCTCCTTCGCTCAATGTCCTGTCCGTCCTTCATCGGAATATTGTCACCTACAAAAGCAAAAAATATGTCCATATTACAATTTACAAAACAAATTATTATTTCTATCAATTCAATGCATTCCTAAACTTCAATTTGCTGAAGTAAAAAAGGTCGTTAAGAAAACTAAAGAAGGACAACGCACAGAACCCACATCAGCATTCGAAGTAGATAAGCTTTGAAGCAAAAGCTCTTGAAATTGAAGAGTAATTGCTGCTAACCATAAGAGATTAACCGGAGAATCTATGGGGTTTGTAAAGAGATCTAGGAGCTAATTTTCTCCTCCATTTCTGAAATATCAAACAGAGAGTATTTATTGTTTTAAGGAAGTTCGAGGATTAAAAATCGAAGGAGAGTAATAAGATGACTTACCGAAGACGAAGGATTAATAGCAGAGAAAATGGAAAATCCAAGAGCTGAAAGTGAAGCCATTAATTTTTATCCATTAATTAATTATGAGAGAGAGAGGAGAGAAAAGTGAGGGAAATAGTTTTGCGGGAAGATAACGGCTTCAGCCTTGGTGGAGCACTCTAGCGCTCTGCCACGTGGGATCCAATTCGGCCGATTTCTATTCATCTAAAATGTGTTCCATCTTTTCCAGTGTGCAAATGACACTACAAAGGGCCCAATTTAAAGTAAATATAACAAAACCGATTATAATTTAATTTTAGGAGACAATTAATGTCAATTAATTTTGTGAGAGTAAGAGAGACGAACGAGGACATAGTATGCTCAGCTTCATGAAGAGATTTACATACAGAGAGAGAGAGAGAGAGAGAGAGAGAGGAATTAACTAAAGGCAAAAATTGAAAACTTGAGAAATCGAGAAAGGTAAAAATGATAATGGGGTGATGCCCTCTTTGGGACGAAATATTGTTGTGTTAGCTACAATTGAGCACTTCTTCTGATTCTGGAATCCATGAATGTTTCGTTGAAACCCATTTGCAGTAGCATAATGGGAATTAATAAAAAATGATCACTATTCAAAATCTTTAATCAAAAATAATTTATTTATACAGTAACATTGAATTTTGCATTTAACTCAAAAAATCGGACGAAATTATCCTCGATTTTACCCTCTTTTACCTCTAATTTTATCACACTTAACACTTTTCCGCTTTTGATCTCTCCCACCGACGCCCTGCATTGTTCCATCGACAGCCTCCATTCTTCCACCGACGACTGCATTCTTCCACATATTTTTGAAGGTCCGTTTTCATATGCAATTTTGTGTGATTTGTTGATTTTTGGTATTTTAGAAGGAATTAGACGTAAAAATGGTAGGAGAGAATCCGAAAAAACTGGAAA
>JAVXUL010000009.1:7081120-7092167 GCA_035590515.1 Trichilia minutiflora | reverse complement strand
TAATAATAAATTTTTAATTTTAAAAAATTAAATTAAAAATATTTATTATTATATATTTATAATATTTTTATTTTTTAAAAATTATAATTATAATTTTTTAATTAATTAATTAATATAAATAAACTGATTCGTTTAATATAACGAATTGATTTAAAATTAAAGATTTCAATCTATTTATTAAACTAATTAATTTAATTAAATCCGTTTTTAATCCGAAATAACCCTATCCGATCATTTAACAGCCCTACATTTACCCTTGCAATTAACCATTTATAAACTAAAATTTTCTCTCAACATTTAATTCTCCCCAGTTTAATAAGCCTGGACAGTCGGATGTGACACCAAACTACCCTAAATCCGTCCATTCCTAAGATAATATATTATATTTGTATATACAGACTATCAAGAGAGGCTGCTGTCTGCCGACTTGCCGAGTCCGAAGAAAGTTACCTGACGGCTGACACCAACTGCCTGGAAATGCTGTTACTCCCAACTCCCAAGGGTATATTTTCTTACTTAAATGTCAAGCCTGCTCTGTAAACATGGACCCACCACTTGGAGTTGGCACGTGATTTGAATAGATTTTTCGTAAGTCCATGCAACAACAAAAAAACGACAAACACGAAAGACACCGCACACCATCGTTTTTTTCAAAATACAACCGGCAGTCGGCAGAGCAACCGCTGCAATTCCTTCGCCATTTTTTTTTTTAAATAAAAATATTTTACCGGATCGTTATAATAAAAAATTAGAATATCTCAAAAATTTATTACAAATAATATGATATTAATTTATTATATAATTTATATAAATAATTATAAAATATAAAAATTTATTATTTAATAAATAAATCTCACTTCAATTATGATATATTTTTATAGAAATAATATTATTAATTTTTAAAAATTAAATAAAATTATAGAAGTGACAAACTTGATTTCATTTGTTTAAAACAAAGAAAGTAATTTAATCTACTGAAAACCTTTGAAAAATACAACGCCATCCGCACTCACACTTGGCTTAGTTATCTATACATAAGACACACTGATGAGTGATGACACTCCTACTACGTGCGTGACTTGACGGTATAATCTTCGACACTTTCTCCCTATCTCAGCCCCCACATCCGCATCTATTGCATTCGGAATCTCCAATCGGGTATTCAACAGAAAACTCTCATTCCAACTTTAATCAATTCATTTGATGTTATCCATTTTTAAATTCTGTGAAGAGTTCATCATATTTACAATTTAAAAACAAAACAAAACTTTACAGTTAATTACAAATCAAATTCGTTAGTTCAAAAAAAACTTCTTAGATCTAAATTATATTCGTAATTTATACTTTTTTTTTTAATGGTTTACTGGTTTATTGATTTTTCTTACATCTGTTTTGATTTTCAGTTGAATATGGATGAACACAACAAGTTTTACAACGTGGGTCTGATCGTTGCGGCAACAATTGTGGTTGCTAAGCTTATTTCTGTCCTTATAATGCCTAGATCTAGCAAGCGTTTGCCTCCTGTTATTAAGGGTTTTCCAATAATCGGTGGGCTTCTGAGGTTCTTGAAAGGACCCATTGTTATGATCCGTGAAGAGTACTCAAAACTCGGGAGTGTCTTCACTGTGAACTTGTTTAATAGAAAAATTACTTTCTTGATCGGTCCCGAAGTGTCAGCACATTTCTTTAAGGCCTCGGAATCGGACGTGAGTCAGCAGGAGGTGTATCAATTCAATGTGCCAACTTTTGGTCCTGGAGTGGTGTTTGATGTGGATTACTCAATTAGGCAAGAGCAGTTCAGGTTCTTCACGGAGGCGCTGAGAGTAAACAAGTTGAAGGGATATGTGGATCAGATGGTTGCTGAAGCAGAGGTAAAATATGACAGAATTTGTTCACTTGTTTGATTATGAATTGGATTATTTTATCCGTTTTGGACTGTCTGTATTATTCATTTTTTTATTTTTGGTATATTTATGTGTACATGAAAAGTCTGCAAGGCTATAACTTGTTAAGTAAGATAAATCAGTATTTTGACAAAAAAAGGAAGTTTCAACTAACAGGATATATAAATGAACTTTGCTAGGAGCTAAAATGAAAAGTGTATTATTAATACATTAGATAATTAATTGTATGGAGCTAATTTCATTGCAGAAACTTTGCACTCATTTTCGGTTTGTTTGTGGAAATCAGCTTGTATTTTGGATTACTAACAAAGCTTGAGTTTTTCCACTCTTGTATGACCAAGCAATGAAGCAATTACTAGCTGTTTAGGATGTTGATTCCATGATGCTTTTTAGCTTGTATGTCTATATCAAGCGTCAAATACAGTTCTGTGATGTTTGCGCATGGATCAGGTGTCAGCTTTATTACCTACGATGAACTTACATTTGGCTTATTGTTGATTAGTTATCAAAATGATTCAGTGGAAAGTGGCTAAAATCATGTATATATGAATGTATGATGAATCCCTCTCTCTCCAAATGTTCTAAAGAAGTATTCTGAATTTACTTTTATCTTTACTTTGACATTATTCTTACTAAAAGGCTATTCGTTGGTACTTGGCTGGTCTTATTTGTACTGAATTTCTTCCCGGTGATGGGTGCTGTCATCTGGATTTAAGGAGTCTTTTATTTGTATCTGTATGTGTGTGTATTTTAATTTTGTAAGTATTTATGTGATAGTGTAGCACTCATCGTTCTAATATTTGTCTCTTCATCCTGGAATTTGGTAGGACTACTTCTCAAAATGGGGAGACAGTGGTGAGGTGGACTTGAAGTATGAGCTGGAACATCTGATCATCTTGACAGCCAGTCGATGTCTCCTTGGTCGGGAGGTTCGTGATAAGCTTTTTGATGATGTTTCTGCCTTGTTCCATGACCTTGACAATGGAATGCTCCCTATCAGTGTTCTTTTCCCATACCTTCCCATCCCAGCTCACCGCCGCCGTGATTGTGCTCGCAAGAAGCTTGCAGAAATCTTTGCTGCCATTATTGCTTCTCGTAAAAGTGCTGGAAAGTCAGAGAATGACATGTTGCAGTGCTTCATTAACTCAAAGTACAAAGATGGCCGGCCAACAACTGAGTCTGAGGTTACTGGTTTACTCATCGCTGCACTTTTTGCTGGGCAGCACACTAGCTCAATCACCTCCACTTGGACTGGGGCCTATCTCCTCAAGAACAAGAATTACATGTCTGCTGTGTTGGAGGAACAGAAAAATCTGATGGGAAAGCATGGGAAAAAGGTTGATCATGATATCTTAGCAGAGATGGAAGTCCTCTATCGAAGTATTAAGGAAGCACTAAGACTCCATCCTCCACTGATAATGCTTATGCGTAGTTCACATAGTAATTTTACTGTAACAACCCGAGAGGGGAAAGAATATGACATACCCAAGGGGCACATTATTGGAACATCACCAGCATTTGCAAACCGGCTTCCTCATATTTATAATAATCCAGACACTTATGATCCTGATAGGTTTGCTCCCGGTAGAGAAGAAGACAAGGTGGCTGGGCCATTCTCATATATTTCATTTGGTGGTGGTAGGCATGGATGCCTCGGTGAGCCTTTTGCATATCTGCAGATAAAGGCAATATGGAGCCATTTGCTAAGGAACTTTGAATTGGAGCTGATATCACCGTTCCCGGAGATTGACTGGAATGCAATGGTTGTTGGCGTCAAAGGCAAGGTGATGGTGCGATACAAGCGGAGGGACCTTTCTGTTAATTTGGTGGGAAAACTTAGTGCATAATAAGCAGGCTTAAAATTCTTTCTTGCATGTTGGGTAGGATGTGATGTTATAACCCTGTCCTCAGGTTTAATTAAACTACCGCTGTCAGTGTTTTTTATTATGCGTTCCTCGAGAGGTGCTTACCTTTTTATAATTGGATTTTTAGTCTTCTATTTCGTGTTTTTGTGATAGTTAATGTAGCTTGGAAGTTGGAATCGTATTTGGGTTTTGACTGAGTTGCAACTCCCACAGCCTGGGTTTTAGGCTTGTGTTCCAATCCTTGATGCAGTAATCACAAATGTCTAGGACAAACCAAAAATTAATAAATAACAAAAACGGACTACCTCACTGAATTGCAATATCACCAGTAGTCTAGTTGAGCCGTATTAGGGTACGGTTACTGGCATGTAGCTATAGTAACTCTTCCAATTTGCAGATATAATGAAAAGTTGAAGAAGTGCAACGGAATAATTAAAAATAAAACTCAAGGATCAAAGCAACGTATGATACATATGAATAGACGAATGTACAGGTATGTAATTATTTCAATTAAAGGTATTTACCAGTGCAAACTACCTTGTAATAATTAAGATCCAATGTGAAAACTTGATACCTGATATTATATGCCTTTTGATCAGTAAGAGAGAGAAAAAATAAATGTTGTGTGTGAAATATATATGTACATGTTGATATATAAGACCGATCATCAGTAAGTATACCAACAATGTCGAAAATACAAGCCAACCTTTTACCACACAACTTTCGTTAGAATTACATCAAAATTTTTTACCAGGCAGGTGTAAGTATACCTTTGGCTTTATTTTTTTTGCACCTTTTTGTCCAATAAAGACCAGCTGATTGATATGATATTTCACCAAAAGAATAGAAAGAAAATTACAACAGAACAGCTCTCTTAGAAATGATGGTATTCTGCAAAATGTCTCTCTTGGTATGTAATTATCTCCATGTTCCCTGGTTGATGAAGGAAGCATTAATACAAGGAAAACCAATACCTTCTCCAGAAAATATAAACACATAAGCAGAAAAAAGGAAAAGAAAAAAGAAAAAGGCAACCTCTCTGTTCATATGGTGCCTATGAAGCATGTTGAAGTCACAGATGATTAGTTTGGAATAATTTTGAGGAGCTCAATATCAAATAGCAGAGTCTTGTCTATCAGCCCTTGGTTCCTGAGCACGAAATCCAAGGCTCGCTGACCCTGGGAAGGAATAACCATTGCTCCTTGTATAAGAGATACATAACCATAATACAAGAGCCATCAAAAGACTTGATTAGTACCGAAAATGTTGTTGGCCTTGGGCCACTTTTGTTGAAATCATTCTCAGGATATCCAAGTTCTGGGGGCACTATGATCCTGCATCACTGTGAAGTAAAATGTGAAATTTGCAGAGTAGGGATGAGCATAAGTCGCTGTCGCGATAATGCCGTTATATTTTTCTATAAATGTCGAGAAAAACATAAATATCCCTCAACAGAAGATCTGCGGACATTAAACATTCTCTGAAAAATATTAATTGTGGATAAAAAATGAACTGTTAATCTATAATTGACTAGAATGTTGATAGTATTCAAAAGCATTTGTCTAGTATCTACGTTCATGACACATTCTTGACTTATAGGCAGTGGAATTGGCCTAAGCAATTATGTAACTAAGCTAAAGATTAGACGTATTTAATATGTGGTCTACCTTAATGTACGGACATGCTAAGCTTATATTCTTTCAAGTATATAGTTTCCAAGGGGTAACTGCTTGAACACTTCCACCTATCACTTATTATAACAAAGGCTAAATGTTTTAGAAAAGATTATGCAGCACCTTCTAACACCACCCAAAGCCATGCCTGAAACAGCTTCTTCAAAAGCTGGAATCACCTGCAATGCAAGAACCAGGCAGGAGCATTAGAAGAGACTATATCAACCATTAACCACTGCAAGTCAAAAATGAAAAATGATAAATAGAAAGAATAAAACTGAACTATCCACCATTAACACTACTATACAAACAACTTCTCTTTGATATCCATTCAAAATCCTAAATCTCAGCAGATGCACTATACAACTTGCAGTTCACTTTAAACTCCTTAATTGAAAAGGATAACATACAGAGTATTAAATTCTTCCCCAATAGCCCAGGTTATGTTTTCTGAAATTCACAATTGCAGATTATAGTGAACTTTGAGGCAGCCTCCTCAATTACTAGAGCTCCTAAAATTTTACTGGACGAATTAAAATAAACACTGATGGATTATTGAAAAATAGTCCTAGTAAAGCAGCTTGTGCAACAATCTTCAGGTGTAGTCAAGGTGTTTCTAAGAGTATTTTTGCATTTCTTTTGATGCCCAAAACAGCTTTCTTTGCAGAGACGATGGCTGCTATTATTGCTCTCAAGATTGTTTCTAGCAAAAGTGGGATAAAGTTTGGCTCGAGTGTGATTCTGCTAAGGTGGTCCATTGTCTTCAGAATTCAAAATATTCTCACTGCAAAACTGTTTACTTTGATGCTAGGAAAACATTGGTATTCCGTTGTGTTAATTCTTTTGCAAATCATGTCTTCATTATTTAGATCTACCTTGTTGGTCTTCTTGCCCTGAGAAATTCATGGCTTGCTTCTAGCATATTTGTCGAGTCTACCTTGCTATTGCTTTTCTGATGATTTTTTATCTGCTATTGTTGTCTTTCTTCTGGTTAAGTTTCTGCTTTCTTTCTATAGTTTTTCTTTTTAGCTGTTTTTCTAGCTTAGTGCAGGAGATTCTAAGAGGTAGGTTCATTATGTTTCCCCTAATTTGGTGTTTTCTTTTTTACTTCTATATGGAATAAATTTGCCTTGCTCCACATAGTTTTATTTTGATTAAAAAAAATTTCTGTAACACACAAAGTAGAAAACAAGAAGCACGAATGTAAACCAGAAAGAAAGATAAGACACTTTGTCCACCAAATCTGAGCTAAAAGATTAGAATTCTTTGATCTTTCAAAAGAGGAACAATTTCTTACCTCCTGATATCCCAGTTTAAATCTAAAAAAGGCCTTATCATCACCCTGCAAATAGCAAAATAACAGGGTTTTTTTTTTGGCCAACTATTGTAGAATAATGTCCAGTATAAGTATAAGAAGCTCTCCATACCTCAAATGAACCACCCTTTGTCTTGTTTCGAGCCTCAAATATGCGACCATAGTATCCTATGGTGTAACCATCCCAATCAACCTAAATTGTATAAATAGTTAACGAAGTGCTAGCACAATTACAAGTGAGGAATAAGATAATTGCAGATTAAAGCAATAATGATTATCACTACAACTGGAGTTTAAATCCTTCATCATTTACTTATTTTCTAATTCCACAAATCACAATAAGGAAAAAGAAATGCATGTTGCAAAATTGTTCATTTCAGCTCTGCACATTGTTCAGGATACAGCATATGGCTGATTTTAATAATATTTACAGTAACTTGTCCATACCACAACAGTCTCTCCCATCTTTGGTGCAGGGCCGCTTCCCAGTCGCAAGTCCTGCATTCTTTAGATGTTGAAATTAGTAATTAAACAATGAATGCTTGTGCATGTAAATAACTGAGGAGTTTTTAGATGTAGTTTTCAATGAGTGACCTTATATTGAAGACCTGATTCCGTTTCTGTGTAGTCTGGGTACCGCATTTTTGTTTTGCCATAATCCTTTCCCCTAAGTGCTGGCACTGCATGTCCAAACATAATGCCAAGCATAAGGTCTTACAAGAATCTCAATGGTATATGAAGTACATACAATACCATAGACAAAGTCAATATCCTTAATTAATCTATGAGATAAGTAGTTTTTATTGGTATAGTATGTCCTACAAACCATTTGTGTTATCAGTTTCAGGGTACATTTTATTGTATCACTATATAAATATATATGTACTGTACATGTACATATATATCAATAAAGAAATTGTTTCTATTCATATATGTATGTTGGCTTCTCTTCTTATCATACTAACGAATTGAGTATATATATGAATGTCCTGATAATTAGATTATCTAAATTGTTCTCCACATACGCAATATCGATTGGATATCGACATTATATAGTAGGCACACTGAATGTCTCCGATGAGATGATATTAGTACAAGTGACATAACAGTTATATCATTAGGACATTAGTGTAGATTAACAGTTAAAGAACTGTTTTTCAAACGTGATCGAAGAAATAATTAATCACACAGATAGTATATAGTCAATGATTCATTATTTAATTGTACTAGTGTACGACATATTTCTTTAACCTGAAATGTCATAATCGTTGTCTGACATGGATGTACATGGTTCATATGGTGTATAAGTACTAAACTAACCATGTCTGGTATAAGAATCCAATTTGATCATGCAATGTTTATATCGAAGATACGAATGACAATTAAGATGGGATTCGTCGACTTAATATATAAGATACGAGTTATTGTTGACTCGATCTAAATTCGGGTTCCCAGATGGATATTAATAAACGGCTGAAACCCTAATACCTCTGGTTAGGAAATCCATAAGTCATATGAAAAAGTTGGTAATGACAAGTTCAGCCGTGATAACTAATAATCCATAATAGAAGTTGGTCAAAGTAGGTTTGATCGGCTTTAGGACAAGTTTGACATTAAATTGTTTAATGAAGGATAAACTTATCATTTCATCATTTTTACTATTTGGAGGCTTGTTGGACAAGCTTTGGACATTCATGAAATTAGTTATATTATCTTGGATATTTTAGTAATTATGGTGACACTATAAATATAAGTCAATTTTTTCATTATACTTTAATGTTTTCATTTTTGTAAAACTAAGAAAACAAAGCAAAAATCATCCTTAACTCTCTCAAAAGCACACAGCCAAGGAAGAAGACAAGGGATTGGTTTGAATCTTGGAGGCTTCATTCATTTCAAGCTTATTCCTCCAACATTCAAGGCTAAAGGTTAGCCTATGGAACCTTAATCCTTGATTATGTCATGTTTAATGAATCTAGCATGCTAATCCTTATTTTTTAAAATTTTAAATCCTTAAGAACACCTTCAGTTTTAACACCAGATAATGCAAAATCAGGAAAAAGGACACTCTACCATATTAACATTTGGGAGGATGTGTATTATCACCCAGATAAGAAGGGTAAGGTAGGAAGTGAGGAAGCAGTTACTAAAAGATATCTGAAGCAATTTGCTACCATCATAACATAAATAACTGAAGGACTCCCAAGATTTTTGTTAACTAAGTTAATAGACATTTGAGCAGATCAATTTCTAGAGCAACTGTGCACTAATCACTAGTGAAGTTGAAACAAACTCAAGTGACAGTTTGATACAGTGATTACTTCACTTAAGAAAATAAAAGTGATTCTCTAAATCTGGGCTACTATTCACACAGACAGAATATGCAGAAATAACTAGGGCTGAGTTTGAGGTTGGGACTGCGGTGATTTCAAATCATAAAATCTTCAAGTATTTGGTAAATATCAATTTTTAGTGGGACCACTCATTTCTTCAAAGCTACAACACCTCAGTCCAAACAAAGCCTAAAATGAATAGAAGGAACAGAGGAAACTCACTATCAGCAAATTCAGCTGCAGCGTCTACTCCATCCATTGAAGCATTGAACAACGTTCCAGCTAATAACCCAACAGATGATATCAACATTCTCCTTCGCTCGATGCCCTGTCTATCGTTCTTGGGAATATGTTCACCTACGAAAGAAAAAAAAAAGTCCATATTACAAATCACAAAACAAATTTTTTTTCTTCCATAAATTCAATGCATTCCTCAACTTCAATTTGCTGCAATAAAAGAAGAACATTAAGAAAACTAAAGAAGGACACGCATCGGCATTCGAAGTAGATAAGCTTTTAAAGCAAAAGCTCTTAAAATTAAAGAGTAATTGTTGCTAACCGTAGGAAGATGAACCGGAGAGTCTATGGGGTTTGTGAAGAGATCTAGGAGCTAATTTACACCTCCATTTCTGAAATATCAAACAGAAAGTATTTATAACTTTTAAGGAAATTCCAGGATTAAAAATCGAAGGAGAGTAATAAGATGACTTACCGAAGATGAAGGATTAATAGCAGAGAATGGGGAAATGGAAAATCCAAGAGCTGAAACTGAAGCCATTAATTTTTATCAATTAATTAATTATGAGAGAGAGGAGAGGAATGTGTGAGAAATAGTTTCGCGGGGAAGATAACGGCCTCAGCCTTTGTGGAGAACACCACCGCTCTGCCACGTGGGATCCACTTGGGCCAATTCTTATTCATCTCAAATGTCGTCCCGTCTTTTCATGTGTACAAATGACACTAGAAAAGGCATAATTTTTATACACAAACAGATAACAAAACCGAGCATAATTGAATTTTAGGAGACAATTAATGTTAATTAATTTTGTGAGATTAAAAGAGACGAACGATGAGATAGCTAGCTACGCTCAGCTTTCTGAGAATCTGAAGAGATTTATGCATTAGATGATGATCCTTATCAACGGATTTACATATACACAAAGAGAGGAAGGTATTATTAATTAGAAGCAAAATTGGAAAAGCTGAGAAAGCGAGCGCACTAATAAAATTACAAGTGGTAAAAATGACGATGGGACAATGCGTACTGGGAGTGGGAGGAAATATTGTTGCCTGATATAGGTAAGAATTTTATTTAGTACTTTGTGGGAGCTTCAGATGAGCTCTTCTTCTGTTTCTGGAAATCATAGATAGCTTCGGAATCCATGAATGTTTTTAGAATCCATGAATGTTTTGTTGAACCCATTAGATTAAGGTACCGCAACTTTGTTGTTTCTGCTAATCAGTAGTCACGCCCTTGAATCAGAAGACTGCCACTTACTCTATGCCCTTATAAGAAGGATGGCACTTAGTATATGTTTGGTCCAACCTTTTTACTGTTTTTGAATTTCTTTTTGTCAAAAGTTGTGTCAAAGGCATATAAATAAAAAGACCTTTTATAAAAAAATCTTTTTGAATTTATGAATAAAAAAAAATTTTAAATTAAAAAAAGAGGAGCTTTCTCTTTTCTTCTCATTAAAAATAAGGATAAAATATTATTTTTGTTTCTAAAATACCCTTGACATACGCTCACTAGCCTTTTCTCTCTCTTCTAATCACTCTCTCTGCAGCATCAACTCCTTTTCATCGAAGATCTTCCTCTCCGGTAAAATCTTCTATCTTTTCTTCTCTATTTAGATTTTTGTAAAACCTAGAACCCAATGCATTGGATTGTTAATTTACTCTAATTTATTTATTGATTTTTTGAATGGGTGGGTTATGGGTATCCCTCATGATTTTT
>JAVXUL010000009.1:7070586-7081020 GCA_035590515.1 Trichilia minutiflora | reverse complement strand
GAGTAAGGACACTTCCGAGTGCCCTTACTCGGAAGTGTGCTAGCCACACTTCCGAGCAAATCACTCGAAATCACGGGGAACACTTCCGAGCAAACCATTCGAAATCACGGGATTTTTCAGACAACCACAAAAAATCGTTCAATTACAAGTAAACTACAAATTAATTGTCTACAAATTACACTGTAAATCGTCTATACTACAATCTTCTCCTACAATTTCGGATTTCCAGATTTTCTAACATACCCACAATCAAAAAATAACAAACATATATGAAAACTGACCTTGTGTGAGATGAGTGCAGGCCGTCGGTGGGTGAATGCAGGGCGTCGGTGTGAATGCAGGATGTTTTGGAAGAATGCAGCCGTTTGAGTTTGGTCAATTTAGGGTAAAGATAGTAAAATTAAATCGAGAGCAATTTCGTCCGATTTTTTGAGTCAAACGCAAAATTCAACGTTACTGTGTAGGTTAGTTATTTTTGATTAAAGACTTTGAACAGTGACTATTTTTGATTAATTCCCTAGCCTAATCAATAGTCATGCCTTTACCAAATGAATGCCTCTCACTCTTGAGCACCATTTAGTTTAGTAGTTAATTCCTAGGGAAATTATGAATTATCTCTGTTCTAATCCTTACTTCCTCTTTAATGAATTTTCGTTTTTGAAAGAAAAAAAAAAAAAAACTACCTCCATTTTTTGTACCAATCGAATGATAGGTTAATACTACAGGCTTGTTTGGTGTGCAAGATAAGGTCGAGTTTGAGATTAATCCAAAAACTTTAGAATAAGTTGGACAATTATTGTGGAATCCACCCCAGCCGACTATCTATCCCTTGTTTATAGCATAATTCATCCACAAACCCATAGATGCAAGTTAAATTTTTAGTTAAACAAAAGTTGCGGATAAATGCTCTTTTACAACCCAAGAGATGTTTTGTAACTTTCCAAATAATATTTTCTTCCTCCGGTAGATTAAGATAAGCTGCTGAGAATAAAAGTCTCTCTTCAATATATCCAGAGAAAAGAGAAGAATTGTAAGCAACGAGATGAAAACATCCTCCAGTATTCAGTAAGAACTATGATCGATCAAGTGACGTCCAGTAAGAATTATGCTCGACCAAGTGACGTGATACGAGATGGAAGCTGGAAATGAAACAGAAATAGAGAAAAGCATGACGATTTCCTCACATTTCCCATCTTCCAGATGCACATACAAATACAATTCAATATCATATGCATTCAGCAACTTTGTCATTCACATTTTAATAAATAACAAGATGCAGTAGAAGCAAACACAAAATAAAACTCAACAAACTACAAGCCCAACTCTAAACCACTTATCATACACAATACCGATCGTCTTACAGAATACTTTCAGTGGATTGAAAACCCACTTCTTTTTATTGGGGTCACAATAACAAAACAAACGAATCATAAAGTCTTACAGGCTGACCAGATTAAGAGAGTTTGCCTTCTCTTGCAGGGTATCAAGCAGACTGTCAAAGCTCTTCTTGAAAGAATCTACCCCTTCAACTTCAAGCTGAGTGCCAACATGGCTCCAGTCGATTCCCAACTTCTCAAGTGCACTGTAAATGCCTTCAGCTTCAGAAACATTCGAGTCAATCATTCTTGAAACAGCACCATGATCAATAAATGCTTGGAGAGCTTGGTCAGGCATGGTTGAAACCTGCAACAGAGAAATAAGGAAAAAACAAAACAGGGTGTTTATTAACAGAATAATATCGAAAACCATTAAACTCTTTGTTCTGAAGTTTAATGAACAACAAATACGAAGAAGCATAAGAAATGAATTTAAGAAAATATACGATAGCCCACCGTATCAGGCCCTATGAGAGGAGCAACATATAATGTGTCAGGGTAGGCAGGATTCTTCACACTGGTTGAGGCCCAGAGAAGCCTCTGCTTCTTTGCACCTTTCTTGACAAGAGCCTCCCATCTCGGACCAGAGAACTTCTTTTGGTAGAGCTGGTATGCAAGGGCTGCTTGAGCAACCGCAGCCTAAAACAGTTAAACATGCCATGTCATTACCACAAATATACATTATAGGTTTCTAGTTCCCAACAGGTAAGAATATAAAAATTGACCAAGGTTACCTTTCCCCTGAGATCAAGGGCTTCTGCAGTTCCAATCTTTTCAAGCATTTTGTCAACAAGGGTGTCCACTCGACTAACAAAAAAGGATGCAACGCTAGTGATTCTGGAGAGGTCACTTAGACCAGAAGCCTCAAGGCCATCCAAATAAGCGTCAATGACTGCTTCATATCTAGCAAGGGAGAATATGAGCTGTACGTGTACATTGGACAATATGAGTGTCAGAAACTACCATAGAAAACATGGGAAAATACAATTGGCTCTCAGGAGCCCAATCCTAGATCCTTCCGATCAATACATCAATTGCAGTGTTTGCAATATCAAAATCAATTGCCCAAGATAATAGCCAACATAGAAGCATAGGGTAATGAAAGTTAAGATCACTTCTACAAATTATTGGTTACTTAGTTTAAAGGGAAAAACAAGTACGCATAAAAGGAACTTACAGTCACGTTGACACTTATGCCCTGTGATATAACTTCCTTGATAGAAGGAACGCAAGGAGCTGTGGCAGGTATCTTTATGTATACATTGGGCTGATTAACCACTTTATGAAGCAATTTTGCTGCTTCCACGGTCCCGTTAGTATCATCAGCAAGTCTGGGAGAAACTTCAACAGAAACATAGCCATCAGCAGCATCCGTTTCATCATAGATAGGCTCAAAAAGTTTGCACGCATCTTTAATGTCC
Organism: Trichilia minutiflora; assembly: GCA_035590515.1. NCBI lineage: Eukaryota > Viridiplantae > Streptophyta > Magnoliopsida > Sapindales > Meliaceae > Trichilia > Trichilia minutiflora. The sequence goes on along the minus strand of JAVXUL010000009.1, from coordinate 7,078,223 downwards.
TTCACCACAAGTTCCCAATATGCTTCCTCAATGTCTTTTCCAGATTGAACAAGTTCCCTGTAGACTCAAATAATTTTAGATTAATTTTATAACGTTCAATTAAACATTTTTTCAAAAAATTATCATCATTATTATTGTTTTGAGCTATGCATATGAGTTTTAAATATTGTGAGGCCATAGAACCCAGAATCTCACAACTGAAATTCTCTTTTTTGCAATGTCAACATCCTTTTAACCATACAGTTTGTTGATATCAAGATGTATACAACTTGAAGCATCTCAATGTACGTCCTCATAAAAAATTAAACATCTAATCTTAAAAAAATAAACACTGGAAGTAAATGTCTATGTGAAATTCTTAATATACATATGCTAATGTCAAATGATAATTTGTACTCCATACACTAACTTCAAAATTTGTAGTGACACAAAATAACATATTACACTATCCCCCATCTTGTCATTGGTTTAGTAAACTAGAATGAGTTCCCAAAACAGCGTTTGATCTGTTCATAGTGTTTCTGAAAGATATATCTGTTCATAGTTCAATTCAATAAATGGCTCATTCCACATTGAGAACCTTCAGGATATCGCAACAAAAAAATTCAGTTCAATTTTGTTATCATAAAGATTGTAGCCAAATTTTGAACTTTGACTTCTTTCCAGTACCTGAATTGGTCATTGTAAGCATTTGATGATGATATCGCTTTCTGGAAAATCTGCAAACATAAAACATTAAGCAACACAGTGTATCATATTAGGATTATTAAAAATAAACAAGAGGTATCATATTAGGATTATTAAAAATAAACTAGAGAGCTATCCCCTGGTATGATTCTACAGGTTTATCATTTATAAATTACTCCAGCCATCATTGAGAAAATGAAAACAATAGAAAAAGATATGAGCAGTTACCGCTGGGTTGCTAGTTACACCTCTAACACCACTTGCAATCAGTGGAAGCAAATCTGTCACAGGCCTGCAGAGGTTATCATACCAAGGGCTCTGCCCTTCTCGCTCGTAGAGATCATGAAGAGTTGTTCTTTTTGCTGGGCTTCCATTTCCACTGGATTGGGCACATATGACCCTGCAACCAAGTTGAATTTAGCATATCGCCAAATGGATTGAACTGTGATCATTCATGATTTTAAAATTGTTTTAGAGGAAAGCTGCATTACGCAGAACTCAGATATCAAATATGTTACACTTACCTCGACATAAAATATAACAAACATACGAATAAACAAAATTATAGCTCCAACACCACATTTTTCACACCATGATCCAGGTTAATAACTATTGTAAAACATAAATAAAATAAAAATGAAAAGAAGTTGGCAAATCTGTGTACGTGCAATGAAATTTTTATCCTAGGTCACCTATGAGATTCTCGAAGAAATTAATGGACAAGGAAAAAAAAATAAAGAGGAAACATCTGAAACCAACTTTAATGGAAAAGGAAAAATTTAGAAAGTAGATAAATAAATAAACCAGAGACATGAAACCCAGAAAACAAAACATCTGCATGCATCACTGATATAAACCCCAGAAACAAAAACAATCAAAATCACAAACACAATATAAAAATATAAACAAAGATAAAAGAAATTAAAAAGAAATGAGAGAGAAAGAGAGCGAAACTTACATCAAAGAGCCCCTCCAAGCATGGTTATTTCCTAGGGTCAACTGAGAGGTAGCAACTTTGGAACTCAACCCAGTTTTTGTCTGGAAACCGATGAAAGATTTTGTTAGAGAAGGAGATCTGGGTTTGAACGAGGATGACGAAACGGCGGCAGGGTTTGCATTGGTAAGCTTTGAAATAGTAGCCATAAAGACTTGTCGATGAAAAAACGAAAAGGTTGGTGAGGTAGGAAAGACGATCCAAACGAAGAAACCCCGATGGCTAGAATCGAAGTGTTTTACTTTTTAATGTGTATATATATATATATATATATATATATATATCAAGCGTTGTTAGGTTGATTGTTGTAGTTGGTTGCTTAGTGTTTGATTAATCACACACCGAACCCAAAGCAAAAGAAAGACAGCTTTCAGTTGACACCAAGGGACAGGTAGGAGACACAGAGAGTGCAACCCAGGTTCCATCTGGGTGCATTTTTAGATACGATAATTATCAAATAAGCCCTTTTTTATTATTTTTTATTAAATAAAAATATAATTTGTTCAATTACATTAAACAACTCCTTAATCTAGTGTTTAAAGTAAGAATAATTCTACGTGTGACTAAATAATTACATTTGCATTTTAGTTCATATACTTTTGAGGTATGAAACGTATTTCTTAATTCTTAAGATTATTATTTATATTAAAATAATAATAAAGATATTTAATCTTTTCTTTTAATTAATTATACAAATTGTAAAGCATTCCTATTCTTTGGGTCTATTTAATTTTTTATTTTTAAAAACAATACAATTGTATTTTAATTGCAGGTTGTTAAATAATCTTATCTAATTGTTATAATTTGAAATCATCTAATTTTTGGATTAGAGAATTTTTGTATATTTTTTTGTAAAATCAGGGTATATATGTCATATTTTAAAATTATTATAAATTGTATCTACTAGACTACTACTCTCGCTCTCGCTATTAAAAGTGTGAGTGTGATTATTCCTGTTAACTGTCACGTCATGTGCAAATGAACCAAGTTTTAAAAGGTTATATGAAATTATCCCTAAAACTAATTTATTTAATTATTTTTTATTCAAAAATATTTAACTTAATACATCCCTTTATTGAATAATATTTAAAGATTAACAATAATACTCAATTTAGTTTATCATCACTTCTTCTTTTTATACTTGGTATTTTTAGCAGTGATCGATGACAGAATGGTACGAATAAATCAAAGTTATTGGATTTTGCCATTGATCTTTATCTTTATCCCTTTGCATATGTTCCTAAATGGCCCCAGATGGGCAGGCTCAGGAAGGGAATCAGAATAGGCTTTTGTTGGTGCGACTATGAGCTTCTGGGCCTGTACGATTTCCTGCCCGAAAAGGGAATCCTCTACAGGAAGGGCCAATGCCTTTCTTCAACTCTACTCGCTCTCTTGAAGTGTTAATGGACGAGGAGTAGGAGGGAAGAAAGGAATGAATGCTAGGCTGTGAGGGAATGCCTTCCTACTCTTGGAGAATCAACTGATAGTCTTTTCAACGAATCCACTGCGCTCGTTGCTCGCTGCCGCTCGTTGATCGCTTCGCCTGTTGGTAGCTGGCTTCGCTTGTTTGCTTAACACTTTCTTTTATCTTGTCATTTATTTCTTCAGGCAAATACTAATTTAAAAATAGTAATAATCTGAATTCCCCTCCGGGGTTCCTTGCCACCGGAACCCCTCCGGCCCCGCTCGCTGTGGCTTCGCTCTTTCTTTCTCCAGGGCCTGAAACCGTAAGACCTATATATCGTAAGTGAGCATTGAATCTTCATGTGGCTAATAAATCTGCTTCCTCAAGCTCTTGTATTAGATCTTTGAAGTAGGCTGGCTCACGAAGCGCTTTTAATTTCTCCAATTATTGAAAGGTTAGGAGTAAAGCACTGCAATTCCGATGTGGGCATAATTTTCTTCCACTAATTGAGTTTTTGATTTTATATATATATATATATATGTGCGTGTGTATGAGAGAGAGAGAGAGAGTGCGCATCTAATAAAAAGTATAATTGTTATATGGATCGATCAGGCGACCGATCCCTTTAATTCATTATTTGGATGGACTAAGTTTAAAAAAATTTAACTCGTTTAATAGATCGATTTAATTTAGTTTATTTAATATATGAATTAAATGAATTAATTCATCTAATTTACGAGTTAATTTATTTAATTTATAAAAAAAATTATATATTTAAAATATAATATATTTTATATTTTTTTATAAAAATTAATATAAAAAAAATTATTTTTTTTAATCCTAAAATTTATATATCTAAAATAAATTTATTTTTTATATTATATTTAATAATAATTAATATATTTTAATTATTTTTATTTTATATATAAATTTTTTAATTTAAATTTTTTAAAATCGATTCACGGATCGATCTATTTAGGTTTGTTAATTCACAAATCAAATTAAAATTAGTAAAATATCAATTCGTATAATAAACAGATCAATTTGATCTATCCCATTTAAGATTGACTCACGATAAATAGAATCGAAAAAATCTTCTACTATTATGCAATAAAATCAATATTTTTAATACCTTTTTAAGATTTTTGTTCTCCTTTCTTGTTATAACCAGACCAAGAAAGATAAGGTAAGAGAATTCTGGTTTATATGAGAAGTTAAAAAAGGGATCTTAATATTTCAGTATTTGTTAAATTGATTTTAAACTATATATTAAATAGGTAAATTATGTATATAAAGTTTTTTTAATTATTTTTCCGTTAATTTCAGTATGCCCTGACATTTTTGGATCAACCTTAAATTACCTCTCAAGTTTTTGTAAGTCTATAATCCTCTTCTATGTTATTACTCTACAATTACCGATGTAAGATATTTTTAAAATATGTGTACATATATAATGTCATAGTAAAATACGAAAACACCCATGTAATTGTTTTTAAATGTTTTTTTCTCTCTGTTTTTTTCTTTCCATCTTTCCTTCCTCCAAAACAAATTAATTTTATTGCTTTGTCACAAATGGTGGAACGTTGGTCACTTGCGCAAGTGCAACCGGTGCAACCCCACTAGCAGCTCTTCATTTCTTATTTTTTTGACAATTTTTATTTTTATTTTTTTTATAACTCAAAATATCTAAATTTTATTCTGATCGATATGTCTCGTCTAATTAATTTTTAAAAATATATTAATTAAAAAAATTATTATCCAAACATCCTAAATATTAAATAAATAATTAAAATCAAATCTATAATATACATTCAAATAAGATATCTTATAATTAATTCTGGATCGTCATATTATACCTGTAGATGATCATGATTTTTATTACTTCCTTCGTAGGTTGATTTGATTTATTCAAACGGGAGCTTAATTGGTTGGAGTACATTTGAATTAATTTAATGATCAATTTTGATTTGTGTTGATGCATTTATTGTATTCAAATGTTGTTTAATGAAGTTAACGAGAGAGATAAATGAAAAAGAAAAAAATAAAAGGAAAGTAAAGTAGAGTAGAAAATAAAAAATATTTTATATTATATTTATTAATACGATAATTATTAATGAATCCTTCTCACCGTCAATATAAAACGACTCAATTGATGAGATATAAAGATGATGAGACTACTATTAAACGATGATTTTTTTATCGGAGAATGACTGAAAGCGTAACTGTTTATAACGAAGTTTCACCTTCTAAGCTTACAAAATAATAACACTTTTAGAGTGACATTGGATAAGGCTCCTAACGAAAAAACTCTGATACCTAAGTAAGAAAATAACGAAGGAAAAAAGTGTTATTTCCGACAAATACAAAAAAAAAATCGAAAATGGTGAATACAAAAGAAAATATTGAGGCTACCAAAGAATCGATGAGGAGAAGAGAATGATATTACCAAGTCTTTCTCAGCTCTAAAGTGTTTCTCTCAAAAGAATCGAAAAGTTCAAAAAAGATCTCCCAAAAAGTCTCTTTCGGATGAAGAAGCTGCCTTTATATAGTGTCCCTTAAACAGTGACTTGACATCGGAGAATGAGAATGATAGGATGTCTGTCATGGGATAGTGTGTAATCGAATATCATTAATGATGCTGACATTTTAGCATATTACAGGTCTGACATCGTCCCATCACCTGAAAATGATCAGAAGATGGGACAGATGCATTTATAGTGGGCGGCTATCTTGATAGTGTTGGAACTACAACTATCACAATTTGGATTAATATTAGTAATAAATGAATAAAAAGAATAATCAATACATAACCAAAATAATTAAAGAATATACTGTACAATTAAAATAATCTTACAGAAAGCATGATAGAGGTTTGCACAGGTACAATGTCTTAAGACATTATTTTTTCTTTCTCGAATTACTTGAAGGTCAACGGAGTCTGTCTCCCAAGATACAACTATCAAATCCTTTAAATTAAAACAACAACAATTTAAAGGTCAGGTAAAGTGCAGAGGTGTTCTTCCTTCAAACAGAGTGTTTTTTTTGACAGACGAATTGTAAAAAAAAATAATATTATAATTTTGTAAAATGAATGCTTTATTTTATAGACAAAATCACTAAGAGATATAATTTTTCCAAGAGTTATAATTTTTCATAAAAAGATACAATTTTGATTTAAATATAAAAGGTTGTAATTATCACACCCGTGATTGTACCTTGAGGGTATATTGGTAACTTCTCTTTGCTTTCTGTTCATGCATTTGCACCCATTGAGCATTTCGATTTGTTTGCTCGTTGATTTTCGAGGATATTTGGCTTGATTGTTGATGAGTATGAGAGGACCCTGTGGATGATTTTCAGTTTCCGGAGGTGATAAGTGGAAAAGTGCAATTTGGGCCAGTTCGGTCGACCGAATGGGGAGGTTCGTTCGACCGAAGCTTGGGTTCCAGATTCGGTCGACCGAATGAGGTATTCGTTCGACCGAATTGGGGTTCGTTCGACCGAAGTAGTCGTGCGTTCGACCGAATGTTTTCGAGCTCTCTGTCCATTTTTCGTTCGACCGAAAAGCTGTTCGTTCGACCGAAGGGTTCGGTTCGGTCGAACGAATCTTCGATTCGTTCGACCGAATCGGCGCGAAAAGACGATTTTGCCCTCATCCAGAACTTTCCTCCTTTAGAAAACTTAAGGGCAAAATGGTAATTTCACCCTTTTTCTATAAATAGGGGTCCTAGGGTTCGAATTTTTCAGATTTTGGCCTCTTTTCTCTCATTTTCCCTCATTTTCGTCCCTCTCCTTTGGCTCTTCGATTTGTCACCCGAAACTCGTCCGATTTTCGATTTCTCACCGCCACTGTGTTGCTTTCGACCTCCCGAACGTAATGGTAGCAGCGATTTGTGACGAAAGGCGCCGGATTGGAGCGAGGAAGTTAGGGTTTCGAATTTGAAATTGGGGCTTTTCACTTTCGGAGCGAAATCGGACCAAACCAAGCACGCCACGAGATTCACAGCTTCGATTCTAACACGTATGTACCCTCATTTTCCCGTTTTAAGCATTTTCTTTCGTTTGGGTTTTTGTAGTTGAAATCGTAGATTTGCGGCTTTTCGTTTGAATTTAGCATGTTCTGTGAGTTGATTAATAGTCGTAGAAGTCATAGGATGCGAGATTTACATTTTCGGAGAATTTGGGTTTCGGATGAACAGTACTCCGGTTACTGTTCCGGCGACGGCGCGGGGCCCGCGACCCGAAATCGCGCACATTGTCCGTAATTAGCTGTTTAAGCCATAGTGTGAGTCCGTGTTATCGATCGTTGGTTGATTTCGTAGATTTAGGGGGATTTCGGATAAACTCGTTTATGTTTCGATATTTGAACATTCGGGCTTGCACGCATTTCATGCATACGCGTTCTTTTGCATCCTTAGAATGTAATTTTGATAGAATTGTGATGTTATGTTTAGGTGACGGTTCGAGATCGCGTCGTCCGCGAGAGTCACCGAGAAACGAGGGGAACTAGGGAGTGTTTACCCTCCCTGAGTCGTGAGTGGACTTTCTTTT
>JAVXUL010000009.1:7035837-7049727 GCA_035590515.1 Trichilia minutiflora | reverse complement strand
AAGGTTCTTGACACGATTAATAAATAGATCGTAATTGAAAGAATATAAAAAAATATTATAAATTTATTGATACGACACGAATACGATACGGTTATTCAAATTGACACTCTTATATACAAGTTTTATTCGTTCAACACATGGCTATCAACTTCTATATCCAACTGCACACAAAACTGACTAACCAACCACCGAAAACAAATTTAGTGATTTTTAGGTCAATTGCAAATAACAGCACGATTGTATTTGTAAAAGTCATCTCTTCAATTTATTTTTGAAAATGTTTTTGATAGAAAAGTATTTTTAAAGCTCCCCTTCTTTTCAAGAGATACAAAAGACTTAAGTTGATTTTTATTTTTTTTTTAATTATTCAAATGTCATTTTTTTAATAAATCTAAGTTATAACCAAAAAGATTTATAAAAATTTTAACATTAAATTTTTTTAATTAATAAAAATTGAATAAAATACTACTACTTATTCTAAATATTTTATTAAAAATATATAAGTTAAAATGCATTTGTTAAAAAATAAATTTTTATAAATTTTAAAATTATTTATTATATTATTTAATAAATATATATTAAAATAAAATCTTGCAATCCAATTAATAATTGCAATACTTAATAAGGATGCAACTATATTACTATTAAGTTGAACAGCCAAGAAAAAATCTTGGGTCCACTCCCACGACAATCCAACAATTTTAAATAAAAATTGCATTTAGAGTAATTAGAAATAGGGACAGCTAGTTGATTTTTTATTAAAAAAATAGTTTTAAAAAAGAATATATATATATATAAAGCTTTTTCAAGTCAACTAATGGTCAAGGGTGGGGAAGAGATATTTTTCTGTCTGAAAAAATTAAAAAAATAGTTGTAGAAAAGAATATATAGATAAAAAATTTTCTAGTCCACTAATGGTCAAGGGTTGGTCAGGAATTTTTCTGTCTGAAAAATTAAAAATCCGAACCGTGATAATCCCTCGTGGAGAATTTGTTCTTAAATTATAAAAGTACTCTCTAATAAGAATATTCTTATCACTCTTTCTATAAGATTAAACGGATAGCCGGCTTTAATCAGAAAAGAAGAAAACTGCTAGGCAGGTGAGGGAAATTAAAGCTTTGACGTAGGACATTTCGTTCAACTGCCGGCATTAATGTCTATAGCTCTATATTGGAGATAAGAGAAAAGAAATCAAGAGATCTGGGATTGATGGGCTGCTACTGGGTTTATTGAAGCAAAATGAGGCAAGAAAAGAGTAAAAAGGAGATGGAATTCAAAGATTCTGAGAAAGGAAAAGAGGTGCAAGAAAATGGACAACAAATCAACGAGGTTGAGAGAAGCAAAATTCGTATCATGAGAGCTTTTGTTGACAGAGAAGATCCCGCTGCTAAGGTTTTGCTTTTTTCTTTTTCTTCTTATTAATCATCTGATTGTTATATGATGATTTCTGTTTTTGGGTCCGACCATTTGTTTCCAATATTTTTCTATATTTTCCTTTAGTCTTGAAGCAAAATGGGTGTAGGATTTGGTGGTTTTTCTTATGATTATGATTCCAACTTATATACTATTTTGCTGGGTTTAGCTCTCTTATTTGAATCTCACTTTCCTTGCCTTGGTTGATTAATAAAATGCTGATTCTGGCACTAAATTTTAATATTCAGATTTGATTAACCTCAAAATTTGATGGGTTTCTTCTTCTGAGATGGGAATGACTCCTGTCCTTCTGCATTGCTAAATATAAGAGAATAATAGAGGAATGATTGTATGCCTAGTTTGCTTAATGCCTCAGTAGAAACTGCGAAATGCAATGCACTTCTTGCAATTGTATTTCTTAATTTGAGTTAAATGGGAAAAAGGTGTCAACAGGAATACATCCTAGCGTTAGAACTTGACAATTTTGATTTGTAGTTTTAAAACTCTTAGTCTAAGCTTAGTGAAGTTGGAAACAGGTGTTTTTTCTAGCGTGGTACACGCTCTCTGCTCCAATATGTAATTAGAATTTCTTTGTTTCGAAAAGCTTGTGCTTCCCCATTTACTTTACCAATTAGGTATGTGTTTAGCTACCCATTTATATCTCAGGTTTCTGTTTATCGCTTTTGTTCACAGGAAGTTGATGATTTTATGATCCGAAGATTTTTGCGGGCTCGTGATATGGATATAGAGCCAGCTTCTGCCATGTTACTGAAGTACCTGAGCTGGAGGCGATAGTTTGTTCCTAATGGCTATATATCACCATCAGAGATTGCAGATCAACTTGCCCATAGCAAGTTTTGCATGCAAGGTCTTGATAAGAAGGGACGCCCCATAGTGGTCGGCTTTGGTGGTAGACATAAGCCCTCCAAAGGAACTCTGGAGGAATTCAAGCGTATGTTACAAGATCATTACTAAAATTAAATGATCTTATTATTGAATTAGACATGAAATAAATTGCATTACTAATTTTTGGCAAAGCCTTACAATGAATTTAATGTACTTGTACAAATTCAATCTGTGTACTTATACAAACTCAAATTTTTATTCTTTTTTTATTTTGCAGGCTTTGTGGTCTACTGTCTGGACAAAATATGTGCCAAGTAATTTATTCTCCATCTGTGACTTGGTTGATATTTTTAAACTGCTCCAAAACAATAATCATTGTTGTTATTTGTACTTGTGTCTTTTGACTAAGATGATCATATAAAATTAAATCTCTTCCTAGATCATGCGTTCCCATACACATACCTAAGTGTATTCATTTAATAACATCCTTTATTTTAGTTCACAAAGCAAGTATGTCTTGATTGCTGATTTAACTTTACTGATAAAATTGAAGCTCATATGGCATTTTCTTGGCATTTCAGAATGCCAAAGGGGCAGGAAAAGTTTGTTTGCATTGGGGATCTCCAGGGATGGGGATACAACAGTAGTGATGTTCGCGGATATTTAGCTTGCCTATCAATCTTGCAGGTTTAATCTTCCACAGTGTGCACATGTCCCTCAGAAATAATGTCAAATTATTATTTTTCAGCCATAAAAAAATGGTTGTATAAAACACCTCTTCTTCTTCCACTTTTGATAAAAGCAATAATTCATAATCTGTTCGTGGAGATCTGATTCTTGATGTGCTTTGTGAATGCATCTAAAAGTCGCAGAAAATATTCTTTCACCAAAAAAGCTTATAACAATAATTTGACCATTTTCATAACAGGACTGCTACCCGGAAAGGCTGGGCAAATTATACATAGTCCATTCACCTTACATCTTCATGACGGTGTGGAAGGTTGTTTGCCCTTTTATCGACAACAATACCAAAAAGAAGGTAACATATAAGTTACCCTTCCTCAAAAGTAGCACATATTCTTGCATGTTAATCATCTATGATTCAATACATGCCAGTACGTTTGTCTTATTGACTCCTTAATATGATTAAGAGAATTTGGTAACATTTAGAATGCTCTAGATCAGGAAGTTTGTATGTTTTAGCATGAAATCTTCTCCTTTATCTAATTATTATTGTATGTTTTCCAAACTTTTGACAGATAGTTTTCGTTGAGAACAAGAAATTGACATCCACTCTGCTTGAAGAAATAGATGAGAGCCAGCTCCCAGATATATATGGAGGGAAACTTCCATTAGTTCCTATACAAGACTGCTAAACCTGTGTCCTACACAGAGTGAGAAGATTTTTACTTCAGCTCTTACATGGAGAGCTAGATCTATATAGCTTGAAAATTCATAAATTTTCATGTGAGCTGTATAATTTATATATATATATGCTTCTACTGCATACTAGACATAGCTATGCAAATTCAATCGTTTTCTTTTGCAACGAAACTCAATTAAAGGTTTTACCACAATGAAAAGCACCTTCATTAAGATTTATACATTTGTATGTGTACACTGTATTATATCTTACTTGATTCCTGCAGCCAATATTAAATGAAAGGATAATTCCCATTATTTCCCTTCAATAAACCCATCTTATTACCATCCTTAGAATGCAAAACATAGGGGTATTCATGACTTAAAATTATGTATATGCATGTAGAATGTTCGTTAATTTAAGTCCAATCCTGTGTTCTCGAAAGAAAAGGAAAGATGGGTTAAGGTTTGTTATCCCTACCTAATCTCCACTTTTTTCTCCCCGTTGTATATAACGTGGGATAAATTGTTGGGTAATGTACAGATTAGGTGTGATGAAAAATCTGGTAGTTGAATTTGTCGGTTGAAAATTCAATTCTTCAAATGGTCTACCACCTTGATTGATTTTATTAGTCTTAGGTTATGGATTCCCAGGATGGGATGCTTTGAAATCTTTTCGGATACTTATCACTTCGTTATTTATCAATAAACGAAATAATAAATTAAAATATCTAACAATTTTATATTTGTACTCGTAAGTACAAATATAAAATAGAAGAGTGAAAATAGCAATCAAATAATTCTTCTATCTGCTCATTTTATTAAAAAATATATAAATGCTTATTTGACTCATAATCTAATATAAAATTTGATAAAGAGAATAACACATGGAAATTACGTCATTGACCAACCGAACCACATGCGATGCGAATTCCCTGTTCCTATGGAAGCACCTGTCCTCCATCTTTAGCATAATTTTTTGTTTAATTTTTATGATGATATATTTGCTACATATAACTTTAATTTTATTTTCTAAAATAATCCCATATATGTTCTCTCTCTCTCTCTCTCTCTCTCTGTATATATATAATATTAAATTTTGTCCGTCATAATGTAAGCACGTGTCGAAAGACTATATTTTAAGCAAATGAATAATTTTTGCAGAAAATATGAATTATTTTCTAGGGAAAAAACTAATTAATTTAATCTTTTCTTGTAAAAGAAAAAATAAAGAAATAAACTTAAAATATTTAACATAAATAGTTAACACAAAATGGAACAATAGGCTTGACTTGACTTCTAGTTCTAGTCTTCCATTACAATCTCTCTGCCCCAGCCAGACGTTTGCTTTCTTTGCTGTTGATCAGAATAGCTGGGTTGTGTTGCAGAGAATGGAATTCAGTGACTGTAGAAATGGAAAAAGATCTGCAGAGGACAGCAATGAAAATGAAATTGAGAGAAACAAAATCGGTATTATGAGAGCTCTCGTTGAAAGAGAAGATCCTTCTTCCAAGGTAGTCATTTTATTTCTTCTCATATTTTTTCCTTTCTATTGCTAAATTTTCTTGCCTAAATTTTCATAGAAAATAGGTTGACTTTTGATTTTTATTCACCGGAAATGGGGGAGAGTTCCGTAGCCTTCCGTTCTTTATGACTTACGTGAATAGATAAGAAGATGATTTTATTTATGGCTCTAACTTCTTGCATTAAGGTTTGACTAATTTTAATTATGAAATGTTGATGACAATGGCTCCTGTCAAACCTTGTGCCTTGATAGATTGTTTAATATTATAATTATAAATCACAATCCAAACTGAAAAACACAAACATCTCACATTATGAGTTGGATAGCCTAGCATTAGAGTTTACAAACATGTTTTACTGAAGAATCGAAACTCTTTCAGTGAAGTTTGAGACAGATTTATCATATATGTTTAATTTCTAGCTTAAAATAGTCGGCTCCCCAATTTGTAATTCTAATGATTGCTTTTTTTCTGAAATTTCATGCCTATTCCTTTAGTTTCCGAGCTATGTATGTGTTGGGTTACAACTTATACCCACTTTCTTACATTCTGGTTTTTCTATGTTTTTGTTTGCGCAGGAAGTTGATGATTTGACAATCCGAAGATTTCTGCGTGCTCGTGATCTGGATGTAGAAAAGGGTTGTACCATGTTACTGAATTACCTAAGCTGGAGGCGAGCATTCGTCCCAAATTGTATCATATCTGAATCACAGATTCCGAATCAACTTGCTAAGAAAAAGTTTTTCATGCAAGGTCTTGATAAGAAGGGACGACCTATAACTGTTTGCTTCGGTAATCGACACAAGTCGTCAGATGGAACTTTAGATGAATACAAACGTATGTTTTTATGTTGTTTTTTCAGAAATGAATATCGAATATGGTACAAGTTGCATTACATTAATCCTTTTTTTGGCAGGCTTTGTGGTCTATTGTCTGGAGAAAATATCTGCCAAGTGAGTAGTTCGAAGCTCCATCGAAATATCAATTTTCGATTCCTCAAAACTGATATGTTGTTGTTTCAGATTGCCAAAGGAGCAGGAAAAGTTTGTCTGCGTTGCTGATTTAGAAGGATGGGGTTACTCCAACAGTGATATACGTGGGTATCGAGCAGTTCTATCAATCTTGCAGGTACAAATAAAACCTTTCTGTATGAGAAAAATGCGATTAAATAATAAATAGATTGGAAAGCAATATTTCGTCCTTGTTTTCTGGATAATTGCTTCAATATATGCATGAAATACTCGTTATAGAGCACTTGAAAAACTGATGGCCTTAATAGGACAATTTTTGATACCAGGATTACTTCCCGGAGAGACTAGGCAAAGTGTACATAGTCCATTCGCCTTCCATTTTCAAGACTGTGTGGAAGGTAATTTACCAGTTTATCGACAACAATACGAAAAAGAAGGTAAACTATGAAATGTCCTTCCTTTTCCTTGCAAGAAACACATATTGAAACACATATTAGTTAATGCATACATGAATAGAACTTGCGCATTCTGAGTGAATAGAACTTGCTACCTTTTGCTGATACATTATAGCTTTTATGGTACGCAGATAACTTTTATTCAAAACAAAAATTTGAAAACAACTCTGCTTGAGGACATCGAAGAGAACCAGCTACCTGATATATATGGGGGCAAATTGCCATTAATTCCAATTCAAGATTGCTAATTTATTGATTCCGCATTTTGTGAAATTCTTAGTTGAGCTCTCTAATTTATATGCTTATTTTTGACAACTAGACCTAAAAATGAGGTATATTTATATGTATGCATGCTTGTCTAAACTTATCCTCTTGGCTGCTGCAATCATAATAAAATAACAATTTTTTCACGCTCTATCACATCAACCGAAAGATTCAGCAAACCAAATATCTTTTTATTTTTATTTATATCTTCCTCACGACATGATCGACTCATGAAATTGGTTCGCAGTCTCTCTGTATGAGGCACTTTGATCAACAACAATGAGTAGTGCAATTGACTCAACGATAAAATACACCTACCTTAACGGATTCAAATATCCACAGCAGAAAATAACTCCAAAACCTCAAAATTCATGCAAGGAGATACTTTTTAAAAAAGTACTTCCAAGGAACAACAATATCTTGGACAACCTTATAGATTGTTTGACAAATTTATTTTCAACACCCATTAAAAGTTAAAATCCAAACAAAATTTCCAGTTGTATTATTCAAAACTTCCAAACCCTGTCCAGAACTGGCAGAAGATAGAAAATCTTGATCCATAAAGCATAAATGAATAGCCAAAATTAAACAAGTAATTCAAGGAATAAGAATATCTTGGACAAACTTATAGATTGTTTGCCGAATTTATTTTCAACACCCATTAAAAGTGAAAATGCTCAACAAATTTCCAGTTGTATTATTCAAAACTTCGAAACTCCGTCCAGAACTGGCAGAAGATAGAAAATCTTGATCCATAAAACATAAACGAATAAAGAAACTAAATAAAGTTGCAGAATCAAATTTCCTTTTGTGAGAGAAACTATCTCTATCATGACACTCAAAAGTCACAGAACTGCTCCAGAAACGGATTTCGTTATCAGTGCTCACCCAATCAGTAACTTGTTCTCGTCCAAGAAACTGTAAGTGGGTACCTCTAGATTGTAAGGTGCCGGTCCCTTGCGGATCCTGCCAGAGATGTCATAGTGCGAACCATGGCAGGGGCAAAACCAACCTCCAAAGTCACCAGCATTAGGTAAAGGAATGCACCCCAAGTGGGTGCAAACCCCAATAACAACAAGCCATTCTGGATTCTTAACTCTGGTACTATCTTCCTGTGGGTCACGGAGTGATGCTAAATCAACACTGTTAGCCAAATCAATGTCCTCTTCAGTTCGACGCCTGATGAAAACTGGCTTCCCACGCCACTTTACGGTAACAGTAGTTCCGGGCTCAATGCTGGAGAGGTCAACCTCAAGGGAGGCAAGCGCAAGGACATCTTTGCTTGCAGACATGCTAAGAACGAACTTAAGGATCAAAAGGCGAATTATTGAGGCATACACAAACCTGCCACCTGTTAAGACAAAATATGCAAATGCACGCTTGCTGGGGTCACCAGGTGGATATCGCTCATGATTATGGTCATCATAGACAATTTTTGAAGTTGGGTTCTTTACAGCTGCCACAGTAGCTGGGAGGTCTGAGATCAAACCCATATCATGTCCTGGAGTGAGGGCTTCAGCAGAAAAACCTGAAATTGTTACCCAACATCATATAAAAGCGCTCACACACTTTTTATCTTTTTTGGATAGAAACAGAAAATGAGCATATAACTAGAAAAATAGATACATAATGCAGACCAAGTTGTCTGAATAAAACAAAAAGACAACCAACAGCTCTCATGAACTTTGAGTCCCATGAATACAAAATTTCAACAAAAATGGAATGGACATCACAAAGCCCATCAGGAGCCCTGGATGATCCAGGATAAAAAAATATCTCTGGTTAGTTCATTAGCAGAAGACCAAACAACTCACACGCATCTTCCAAAATTTCATTTGACATGAAAACTTACACTTCTTTATTCTCTATGTAATTTTTGTAAATTCTTACACAGAATAATGACATATTCGTTTATAATGTATTATAGAGTCAAAAAAGATCACCAGTCGGCAGTCCCATTGACTTAATCAAACATAAACCTATCTGTAATAGACATATAAACGCTGCAAGCATTGTTCTAAGTTAAAAAACTTTGGTTCTTACAGTCTTCATTAAAGAATTTCAACACTACACTAATATGGTACATAAAACCAAAAATCTGGCATATTTTATATTGAAAAAGTCATCACTCAATCTACAACCGTGATCTAATAGATGCAATCACGTTAATGCAAATTCAAAGGTTAGAATGGCCTGGTTCTTTGCTATTGATGCGCACTTGCGCCAGACAGACAGACACATTGACAGGGAATCATGGCTACCTAAGTAATAGAAATTTAATTAAATTTGTGGAAGTAATAATAAAAAAAATTGTAATACTAATTCAAATCTCAAAATTAGATCCCGATGTAGAAAAACCTTCATGCACTTTATCATAGCTTTTCAACATCAGTATGGGAATAGAAAATTCAATTGCATCCTAAAGAATTAAAAAGGAATATATTTCTATTTTAGTCAGTATTAACGCTCAAATTCGCACAAAGAACAAAATGAAATTGATTCTTTTTCAAAAATTTCATTCGAGGACTACAAAACATGGGATCAAAACCAGCAATGATGCTATAACGGGGGGAAGGACAAACCTCTAATTAGATTTGGAAAATGGGAAGTGAAAGAGAAAGGGAAAGGAGAGTGAACGGATCTAGAGAGGGAATGAGAGTCGTCAACGCCGACATTAAGATTGAAAGGATTGTTTCCGGAGAGGTAGGCGGCGTACGGCTTCCAAGGTTGTTGAGATGAGAACCTCCTCCCCGCTAGTCTCAGCATCTTCTCCTTCTTGATTTCAATGTTAGGGTTTCAATGGTAGCTCAATTTTGATTTGGTTCTCCCTGCTCTGGTTATTTTTTTCTTCTGTAAGCGGAGTCGTAAACGTAATAGAAAAGTATGAAAAAAAAAGAAGAAAAAGAGACGTACGACACCGTTTTCGTCGTTGAAGAACGTAATGGCTCATCCAATACACAACATAGTTGTTGGAATCAATAAACCTTTAGGAAAAATATAACATCTTCCAAATCATATTTTTTAAGACGTCAAGAATAATTTCTAAAAATTTTAAAACGGTGGATCATTACAATTTTTATTTATTTATTTTTTATTATTGTTTACAGTTTTGTGTTATAGTCTTACAAATAAAATTTTCACTTAAGGATACAAATATCTTAAAAATAAATAATAAAATATGCCAGTGCAATTTTTAAACAATAATATTTTAGCAATATAAACTTTTACCCAAAATTACTATTGTATCTCATTTTCAAAATAATATAAAACACCTCGACTATTTATATTAATATTATCTACTATTTTTTTAACTTTTCTTTAAAATTATAATACATTCAAGTAATCCCACGAAGCCTTGATGTTCTCCAATCTCCATTGCAGTATTTATCTGCTCAGACTGATGTTGCTGTCGAAAATTTACCAAATCCAGATTATCAATTGTGAAGCCCTTCTTTGGCTAAAACATTCTGATAAACATAAAAAGAAGCCACACAATTAACAATTCCTGTAAAACAAGATTCTAGATAAATGGTATGACATATATAGGCAAGTAAGAACATGAAACTGCCGCACTTGGCTATAATTCATCGTTCTTGCAATCAAACACAAGAAAGATTGGAATCAAAGTTATTCTTTTTCTTCGCTCCTAAATAATGGATGCATTGCCGGTAATCATAATTTTTGTGATGTATGACAGCTTCCAAGAGTATGCTATGTCAAACCTCAACGGTGGCATCATACTAGCAATTTAATCGTCAGCTGATTCAGATGAGTGATGTGGATAAGTTGACCACACGTCTTGCCATGTCCTCTGTCCATCAGTTACAGCCTTTATAACCGATGCTGCTTCATCCACATTGACACGGATTTGATCCTTGCTATCTCTCTCTCGGATTGTCACAGAGGATGTTGAATCAACTGTGACAGCAAACGGTACACCAAGTTCATCAGTTCTTGCATACCGTTTCCCAATTGAGGTACCTGTAAATATTAGAACATAAAAATTGTTAAATCACAAACATACAGATACACAAAAATACGCATTACATTATGAGAATATATTAAAAATTATAGTCAATAAATTTGAGGGTGGGGGTGCCGGGATGGGGATGGGGACGGGGACAGAGGGATTCCCACACCTGTCCCACCCTGATTCCATTTTGGGGATGGGGAATTAATTCCCGCGCTGTCCAGTCTCCAGAGTGGCAGCGCATATCCTTGCGCATTCCTGGCAACCCACAAGGAATTCTGCCTTCTCCAGATACAAATTGCATTAAGTATAAAATTAAATAGAAAATTAGTCCGGAGGGCAAACCTGTTATGTCAATCTTATGTGAGATTCCAGCAACTGTCAATGACTTGGAAATGACTTTGGCAACCTCCTCATACTGTTGATTCTGAACTAATGGGAATACTGTGCATTTAATAGGTGCCACAACTGGGGGAAAACGGAATACATTCAACTGTTCATCTCCGGCTTTACTAGGCCTTGTGTAGAAAGAGTGCTCATAGAGGCAGTATATTATCCGTCCAATGCCAAATGATGGTTCAATTACCGATGGTGTAAACACTCTCTGGTGTTCTTTCTTTTTCTCCTTTGATATTGACACCATGTTGTTCTTAATGCACACATTTTTCCCAAGGCTGCAAACATAAAACTCCACCTCTCCTTTGGATTCTAATGTGGCCTTCATTTCCATAGCTTCTTTCTCATTCATTTCCTATTGGAATAGAAGTTTATACTTTTTCATTATAATGCTAGCACTTCTCAAAATTTCTTCACCAAACACAGAGAATCTAGTTCATATTTACCTCCAAAGCTTCGACCACATTTTTTTGGTTTCCCTTGAATGCAAGACCCAGCTCTTTCTTCACCGGAGCAATAACCAATTTCTGGAAACATTTTCAGGCAATCACGTTACTTACAGAGAAAAAAGTGTCAAACACTCATGTTTAAGTAATTAATAATGGCAATAATGAGTGTAATTAGCATCAAACAATACCTCCACTTCCCTAGGCTCTGGAAATTTCTCCTGCGCAAGAAGAGGGGCACCACTCTTCTCCTGTTATGTGACCGATATAATTAGTATGTATCAATGCTAGCCTAGCATAGCAGACATTCTATACCTCTTGTATTGTACTGCTTCTAGCAGTAACTAGTTAGCAAAAATAATATACAAACAATTACATGGAACATACTGCCAGTACTAATTTATGAAAGGAAGAGTAGCAAGCTATCTCAACCACAAAATTGATAAATGGAACTAACCCAACCATATGAACCTCATAAATACTGCAATCTCATTATGGTAGACTGATATACCAATGACTTCATAATTATATACACTAATACTTAAATTATGAAACTTCTACAGAAATATGTTACCGTATGAGCATGTAAGTCATAAGCAGATCTATCGGCAATACCAACACACTCAATCCACCCATAAGAACATTCAATCTCAGCATCCCAACAATCAGCAGCATAGTGGGCCATTTCATTTGCAAGATGCTGCCGGAACCGCAAACGCTCTTTATCTATACCAAGGCTGCTTAGGAAGAGATATACTCTTCCAATGAAATAGCCAAGTGTTTCATTGTTTACAGTACCCTGAACAATAGTGTACAGCATAAGCAACAGCAAGGAGGGACATGAAAAAGTGCGTAAGAAATGTCAAAGGACATAAAATGGTAAGATTAAAGACAAATCTAAACCAACCCTTGAAACAGCTTTGCCCAGGGGAATCCTCTTTGCCAATTGGCCGGACATTTGTTCTTCCCTTGGGAACATCAGGATCTCCAACTTTGCAACTTCTGAGTATTTTGGATGAGATTTGTTTTCAGGATCAACAAAGTGCTCAATCTCTGCTAGTGTGAATTCACGGACCCTCAGAAGGCCTTGGCGAGGAGATATCTGCACATATGAAAGATTTTGTTAAACTTCTTCCACACCCTTACCCTCACACAACACCCACCCCCAGCAGGTTGATAGCAGGAAGTAAACCACAACCAAATTGTGCCATTTATTACAACAATTTCAACACAAAAGAGCTTGCACTTATTTTTTGCAGTTTTAAAGGAACGATTAAAGACCTCATTTCGGAAAGCCTGACCAATTTGAGCTGCAGCAAAAGGGAGTTTGTTCCCATTATAATAATACAAATCTTTAAAGTTCACAAATATGCCTTGTGCTGTTTCAGGGCGCAAATACCTGCAGCAGACATAGTAATATCAGTACTATGTGATTAAAAATAACATTGCATAAAATGGAGTTATGCAAGCACGCGTTAAAAAACTTAGCAGATTTTTTAAGTACTTTATTAACTGAAAGTTTCACAAGTGTTTCATGCAAAAATATTGATACAGGGGAATGGCAGCATAATATTACTAGTACCGAACATTACTCAAAAACTCACCCAGGAATCAAACCAGAGGGGCCAATTGATGTTTGAAACATTAAGTTGAATGGATAAGGCTCGGAAAGTGAATTCTTTGTCTCAGGAGCAGTAATGCCATACTCCTTGATCTTTGCACCAAGCTCCTCAGCTGATAGATCATCCAAAACTGCTAGTACGTGTCTCAATTCTGCAGCTTTCTCCGCAGAAATGCTAAGGTCTTTCTGAAGTTTCTCGCTGCAGAAGTCCTTAAGCAAGTGGTCAGCACGATAACAGGTTCCGGTTTTCCCATCCTTAACCATTAGGTCAGTAAATTTATCAACATGACCAGAAGCTTTCAGGACCACCTCGGGGGTCACACATGGGCAGTCAACCTCCAACATGTTCTCCTCAAGAACAAAATGCTAAAAGAAAAAAAAATTACATTTCTTAAAAATGAAATTAGGTCATGAAATCAATAACTAATGAAAGAGACACTTATCGGACCCTTAAGACGTGTCAGTATCATTTTGCCAATTGTTTGTGAAAAAATGTGTTGTGAATTGAAATAATAGCATAAATTTCTAAAGATTAAGAATACATCTTGTCAAAAAAACTGACTTTAAGGATTGAGGAATGAACAAAACCTGTTATATTGAATTGTGTTACACGGTGTGGTATA
>JAVXUL010000009.1:7015777-7035737 GCA_035590515.1 Trichilia minutiflora | reverse complement strand
TGTTCATCTCCGGCTTTACTAGGCCTTGTGTAGAAAGAGTGCTCATAGAGGCAGTATATTATCCGTCCAATGCCAAAAGATGGTTCAATTACTGATGGTGTAAACACTCTCTGGTGTTCTTTCTTTTTCTCCTTTGAAATTGACACCATATTCTTCTTAATGCACACATTTTTCCCAAGGGTGCAGACATAAAACTCCACCTCTCCTTTGGATTCCAATGTCGCCTTCATTTCCATAGCTTCTTTCTCATCCATTGCCTAATGGGACAGAAATTTATACTTTTTCATTATACTTCTAGCACTCCTTAAAATTACTGCAAGAATCTAAGATCATATTTACCTCCAAAGCTTCAACCACATTCTTTTGGTTTCCCTTGAATGCAAGACCCAGCTCTTTTTTCACTGGAGCTATAACCAATTTCTGGAAACATTTTCAATTGATCACATTACTTACTGAATAAAAGCATCAAACACTAACATAAGTAATTAACAATGGCAATAATGAGTGTAATTAGCAGCAAACAATACCTCCACTTCCCTAGGCTCTGAAAATTTCTCCTGTGCAACAAGAGGGACACCACTCTTCTCCTGTTATGTCACAGAAATATCAATTAATTAGCATCAACGTTAGCCAAGCATAGCCGGACATTCTATACCTTTTATATTGTACTGCTTCTAGCAATAACTGGTTAGCAAAATTAATATACAAACAATTACACAAAGCATATTACCAGTACTAATTTATGAAATGCACAGGACCAAGCTATCTCACCACAAAACAGATAAATGGAATTAAGCCAGCCATCTGAACCTCATAAACACTGCCATCTCATTATGGTAATGACTGATACACAAATGACTTCATAGCTATATAAACTAGTAGTTAAATTATGAAACTTCTAAAGAAATATCAAGTAATATCTTACCGTGTGAGCACGCAAGTCATATGCAGATCTATCAGCAATACCAACACACTCAATCCACCCATAAGAACACTCAATCTCAGCATCCCAACAATCAGCAGCATAGTGGGCCATTTCATTGGCAAGATGCTGCCGGAACCGCAAACGCTCTTTATCTATACCAAGGCTGGTTAGGAAGAGATATACTCTCCCAATGAAATAGCCAAGTGTTTCATTGTTTACAACACCCTGAACAATAGTGTACAGCATAATCAACAGCAAGAAGGGGCGTGGAAAAGAGGGCAAGAAATGTCAAAGGACACCAAATGGTTAGACTAAACAGAATCTTAACCAACCCCTGAAACAGCTTCACCAAGAGGAATCTTCTTTGCCGATTGGCCAGACATTTGTTCTTCCCTTGGGAACATCAGGAACTCCAACTTTGCAACCTCTGTGTATTTTGGATGTGATTTGTTTTCAGGATCAACAAAGTGCTCAATCTCTGCTAGTGTGAATTCACGGACCCTCAGAAGGCCTTGACGAGGAGATATCTGCACAAATGAAAGATTTGTCAAACTTCTCCACTCCCTCCCTTTCGCCCCCCCCAACACCCATCCCAAGCACAGGCTGACAGCAGGAAGTAAACAGCAACCAAATTTTTGCCACTTATTACAACACAAACGAAAAATTATACCACCACAAAAAGCATGCACACATATTTTGCAAAGGAAAGATTAAAGACCTCATTTCTGAAAGCCTGACCGATTTGAGCTGCAGCAAAAGGGAGTTTGTTTCCATTGTAATAGTACAAATCTTTAAAATTCACAAATATGCCTTGTGCTGTTTCAGGACGCATATACCTGCAGCAGACAAACAGTACATCAATACTATGTAACTAAAAATTGCATTACATAAAATGGACTTCTGCAAGCATATGTTAAAAAGCTTAGCAGATTTTTGAAGTATTTTATCAACTGAAAGTTTCACAAGCATTTCATGCAAACATATTAATACAGGGGAATGCCAACATAATATTACTTGCTCAAAACATTACCCAAATACTCACCCAGGAATCAAACCTGAGGGGCCAATTGATGTTTGAAACATTAAGTTGAATGGATAAGGATCAGAAAGTGAATTCTTTGTGTCAGGAGCAGTAATACCATACTCCTTGATCTTTGCACCAAGCTCCTCAGCTGATAGATCATCCAAAACTGCCAGGACATGCCTCAATTCAGCAGCCTTCTCTGCAGAGATGGTAAGGTCCTTCTGAAGTTTTTCGTTGCAGAAGTCCTTAAGCAAGTGGTCAGCACGATAACAGGTTCCGGTTTTCTCATCCTTAACCATTAGGTCAGTAAATTTATCAACATGACCAGATGCTTTCAGGACAACCTCGGGGGTCACACATGGACAGTCAACCTCCAACATGTTCTCCTCCAGTACAAAATGCTAAAAGAAAAAAAATATTACATTTCTTCCAAATGAAATTAAGTCATGAAACCAAGAACTAATGAAAGTAGCAGTACCATTACCATAACTTAAAGCGACACTCATCAGACATTTATGGTACATTTAGTTTGAAGAATGGAAAGGAAAGGGGAGAGGAACGTAACAGAATGACTATTCCTTTGTTTGTTTGAAACAAGGAATCATCAATGGGCTATATTAACTACTAAACCATAAATTTATAATTTCCTGAATTTGTTAATAAATTGAATATTTCAATTATTTTGTTTTTATTTTTAAATACAAGTAATTTATTTTTATTTTTTAAATAATTATTAAACTCAAATAAATTTTAAACATCTGTTATTAAATGAATTATTACAATATATTTAAGACTTACGTTTATAATGTTCTTAATTCAATTATATTTCTTAATTATTGTCCATATCTTACTACAAGTTAATTTATTTCAAAATTTAAAAGAAATCAAGTCCAAAATTAAATTAAAAATTTCAAATTTAATGATGCTGATGATAAAAACTAAAAGTAAAATTTCTCAAACTATATCTTAGTATATAAGTATTTTAAGTACCTAAATCAAAGTTATATTCCAATTTTTGTTAAACAAAAGTTCCGATTAAACATATAATATAATTTTGTATTTATAAGATTAATTACCACAGCCCGAGTTTTGTAGATAGAAATTGACCTGACCATTTGAAAATTCATGCTCAACTTGAATATGATGCCAAAATTTACTCATGATAAAATAAAAACTGACCTGACTATTTGAAAATCATTCTAATTTGAAAATGATCATGTCTCAAAAAAGCACGTTAATGTTTGTAGATGAAAAAGCAGATGGTAGTATATTTAAAATAGAAGAATATATAAATAATTAATTATAAAAGAAAAAAATAAAATTAATAATGAATGGCATTGCTTCCATTATTTTTTTTATTTTTTAAAAATATTGTTTATTTATTTTTATTTGATAAATATTTGAATTATTTTTAATAAATAAATAAATATTTTGATAAGACAAAAAAAAATTATTTGAGTTATTAAATAAAATATCTAAAGGATAGTTTTAAAATTTTTAATAACAAATGGTAGCAATCCTCCTTCCTATTAAAGATTGAGGAATGAAGATTCTTCCAACTTGGGAATGAGGATTCTAAAAATCCTTATTCTCAATCATTTTTATAAAAACAAACATTAAAATTCCAATTCCTTCCTTAATTCTCCGCCTTTCCTCCTCCATCACTCGAATGAAACACACCCTGAGGACTTACCAGTATCATTTTTCCAAATTGTTTGTAAACAAATATGTTCTTAATTGAAAACAATAGCATAAATTTCTAAAGATTAAGCATACATCTAGCAATGCGTTTAAAAAAAAAAGGTTTTTAGAGAACACAAACAATAAAAACGCAACTCAAAAGTAAAGATCTAAACAAACAACAAATGTAATTAATATGCGTCTAGGGACAACAATTTGAAGCATTTTGTTCAGCATATTGTCATCATATAAATAAATATTGGGCATAAATTATTTAAAATACTGAACAAGATTGATTATTTTCATTCATTTTGTTCTTTACTATTTAACCATAACTGATCTGGTTTGGTCAATAAAAAATAAAATAAAAAGATAAAAGAATGAGATAAAAAATAAATGGTAGCACTAAATAAAGAGTTCACCTGACGCCAGAAAGCAAGAACGTTGGACTTAACGGCACAGCCGGGTGGGCCGTAATCGTAAAGCCCAGCAACACCGCGGTAGATCTTGAAAGAAGGAATGTAGAACAAACGGCGTTCAAGCGTATTAACGACAGCCTGACGAAACGCCTCCTTGTTAAGAGAGGCATCACTGCCGATACCACTAACGACAGTCTGCAGCTCACTTTCAATAGAAGTCTTATCGAGTTTCAATCGGTTGAGGGATTCAATCGCGGCGTCAATTTCCGGTTTGGTAGCACCAGCCGCTTTGAGAGCCCTGACGGAATTACCTTGAGCTTCAACAGCGGATTGCTTCTCGGCTAGGCTTATCCGAAGCGATTCCTCTTTGGTGGCGGCCATTGACGTCAAGTGTTGTGGTTTGCGTGAGAACGCGTGTGATCGACGCAAGCTAAGATGAGAAAAGAAATGATGTCCAACGGAAGTTGATGAGGTTAAGATAGTGGAGCTGGAGAGTGACCGTAAGAGCATGCGAACCTGGGGAAAAAAAATCTAGTTGCTTAAGTCACTAGGGTTTTAAGAGGGTACTATATCGAGGAAAGTGTTTGGCTATTGAGTTAGTGGATTCGACACGAGAGATAGCATTTCCTTGTATCTGTGCCTACTCAGCTGGTCTTAAAATAAAACTGGTCGAAAGAAACGACCACTTGAGGATATTTCGCTTCTGGGATAACAACATTTTAGTCCTTCAGTTTTGGTGAAACAACCAATTAAAAATATAGTTTTTAATTTTGAACAGATTAGTCTTTCTTTGGTTGTTTTTTTAATTTTAATTGTTTTTAAGGGAATTAATTTATTACAAATAATCATAGTGTATTCTATTAATAATTGTAATATTCTATTTTTTACTATGTTACAATATTACAATCCACTAATATATAATGGATTATCTAGCAATATTACAAGCTTCTAAAAGGTTTGATTTTCTTGTCAATCAATATCTGTAACATATGTTCTCCCTTGATTGTGATTATGAATATGTATTCAATTAAATATTCTAATTTTTGAGCATATCAATTGTTTTATATTTCTAATGTGTATTCCATAAAGCAAGTGTTTCTACTGAGTGATTTAACTATATAGAGTTTAGCTGCCTAATCTGTCCGGAAGTCATGTGCCCATAATTTTTGTAAAGCATGTCTAGAGGTTGCATTTGATGCACAAAGTTTTATCAGATTGAGGACATGGAAAATGGATGAACATTCCGACCACAAAAGAATATTATGAAAATCCCGTCCTGCTCAAATGACTGTCTTCCAAGTCCACAAGTGTAGCAGCTTGATCAATTTCCTGATTCTGAACTTACTCATCTTCATTTATAATAAAGCATTCTGGAATCTGAACTTAGTGCAGGTTGAAGAAAAATATAAAATATAATATATCAGTGCGAAGTTGATCTTTTAAGTGTTCTTTAAACACTTCTTTCTATTTTTTATTATTCTTATTTTGCGATGGATCGATCAGGGTGCGTGAAAGAAATGGTGGGCGGTTGAAGTGCTTTTCTGTAAACAGGCAGGACTAGTTTGGTTGTGTATATATTGCACCTCCAGAATAAGAATATGTATTACTTTTTGAACTTCAACGTGCATCGAGTCTGAAATGTGAAGTGTGTATTGGTGGGATTTTGGATTTTTTGAGAGGGTGTAAATAGTTGAGAATTGTATCAGAGTTTAATTCGGAGTAAACAAATAAATTTTGATTTTGTCATCTATTTGATATATTGTGTTACTTGGCACATTTCTACTTGATAAACTTAAATTACATTTGCATTTTTAACATGCCAAAATTACATTTAGAACATGTTAAATACTCTACAGAATGTGTCGCAATAACAACTCCTCTGGCCAAAAAGGCAAAACCATAGAACACCGAGTCTGGCTCACAAGGACGCTGAACTTTTTCCTAAAAGGAGCAAAAGTATTTGCAGGGGTAGTGTTTTTCCTTCTTGGCTCTCATTCCTCGCTAGTTAAGATTCTATTTTTGTTGCTCAAGTTTCTCAACCAAAGCCTTCTTTTCCTCATTCTGAAAGAGTATTGAATATGAAGATTGATTTGTCACCAATGTCATCCTTGAAAATAAACAAGAATAATGTCAATATGTCAATGTCCTTTAATTCATTGAAAGCCAACAGTCGAAAGATTCACAGCATCAAAATTCGAGATAAGTAATAATGTACCACAGTGGGTTGAGTAATCTTACTTCCAGTAAATATCACAAAGAGCGCCATCCACTATTCGAAAAGAGTAAGTTTTACACCATCATCCATCAAACCGGTCTGCACATTTTAAGTGAAACCTCATCAAGGTATACAAAAGATATAGAATTTAAAAGCTAAGACCAGTCACTACACGTAAGTTCTTAACACCCTGAAAGGAAATATGAGGATCACATTAAGTAAGTTTGAGTACGAGAAAACCTATTGAAAAGATTAATTGAGTCTTAAGCCTCAATGTTAATATGCAGAATTTAAAATTGTTCAATAAATTGTGCGGTCGAACAAGTTTCTGATTAAACTGGCTTTTGCTCTCAGTAACGGGGTAGAATTTGTGAAGAATAAGAAGAGAACCGTCTGAGTTGAAGAAGAGTACCAGGTGACCAAGAAGAACAGAAGGTATAATAAAAGTAAGAATTCCAGCTTCCAACTTTCCATAGCAGAGGCTTGTTAGTAAGATATAAGATTCAGTTAGTAAACTATATCTAGCAGATTAATGAATGCATCATGCAATAATCATAAATATGTTACACTGAGTAAAAACATTAGCTCTGATGATATTGTGAGTTCCTGGTAGATGATGACTTAACATCTAAACTTTTCAAAATTGAACACTGCATATCTAATTGCCGACCAAATCTTATTTAATATAGAATTCTTCCATGAATGAACTTATTTGCAGTAAGAGATACCTGAAACTTATAATCTCTACCATACTAATTTTTTCAAAATTAAACAAAAATATTTTTTCCCCAGATAAAGAGAAGAGGATGATATAAACCTATTTGAGGCGGCTTAGCCTATTCTGAGTTTTCACTAGATAATAGTGAATTCATCTTTGTTTCTCTTCGACTAATGACTCACCGAACACTTTGTTTAAGACAATAATCAAAACTAAAACAAAATTTAACCAATAAAAAGCAAATGGAGTTCTTTCCCTACATTCTAGCAAAAGGAGAATGCAAGTGTATGAAACTCGAGGAAATTGTATACCGATCACCCCCTTACTTTTGTCTTCAATGCATAATCCTAACATGGAAAACTTGAGGTTATCAAGTTCTCATTAAATATTAATCTCTCCAGTGTAAAATTTTTCATTAAAAAGTAAAATTATCATAATTATGATACTACAGGATTCAGTAAACAAATGTGATGGTACCTTCTTTGAAGACAAGTCCAGTAAGAGCGGCGAAGAGAGGACCAACAAACCAAACAGCTGATAGGTTATCCATAACATACTGTACTAAATTCTTGCCTGCGGGACAAGCAAGGGCTGTGTATGTGGCTAAAGATCCAACAACACCAAGCATCCGCAATGCTTGAATGGGTTGGCTTAATCTCAGTCACAGAGATGTGAATTAAAACTAATGATAACCCTAACCCTCCAGCTCCAAGTATATAAAACAAGTCAAGATTTTGCTTGATCATTTCACTCAAGAAAGAGTCGGTGGGTAAGAATGCAGCTGATGCTGGAGCTACAAATGAGACAGCAGCAGTTACTAACCCTGACCGGTACAAAATCACCTGGCACAACAATCAAAATATCACTCAAAACAGTCAGGAAACAAACACAAGTGTGCTATGCATAATAATTTCCAAATTCAATTATCACTGATTTTTCTACTATACTAGAATTCAACATCAAAGTAAAAACAATTAACCATCAAACTGGTAACTTGGAAAAGCATGACAGGTCCAATGTTAGAATAGGTAAGGGATCGTGGGATTCATTTCAAGTCCGGGAGTAAAATATGTGGCCATTGGCCGCAAAGTAGGTTGCTTCTGGCCTAACTCGATCAAATTTGTAACGTTATTCATCTCGAATAAAGTTACAATACTATAGCTGCAACGTTATAGTACACAAAATTCTCTTTTACATATTTCAAGCTCCTTAAAAAGTTACATTCCGCAAGTTCCTTAAAAAGTTAAAATATGACGCAAGCTCATAAATTTAAATAGAAAAAACTTTTGTTGAAAGATTTGGAAAATACACCAGAAATCTTTGGCCCAATGACACATTTAATTATTTAGAGTTTGTTTCTTTGTAATTGTATAATTAATAAATTATACAATTATATCTCGTGTAATTATACGATCATATAATTTATTAATCATAAATTATATAGTATATTTAATTACAATTATGGAATTATGTAATGCTATATTTGATAATAAACTATGTAATTGCACCGTTTAAATATAAAAATAATATGAAACTTATACGGTGCATTTTATAATTATACAACATATTTGATTACGATTATGTAATTATGCAGTGTTATATTTGATAATAAACTATGTAATTGCAAAGTTTAAATATAAACATAGTATAAAAATAAATTTTAATTATTAATAAATTATTAAAATTAAAAAATATAATATAATTTATATATATATTATATAAATTATATATACTTAAAATATATATTATATATAATAAATATATAATATGGATTCAAAATATTTATTCAAAATATGTAATATATATAATATATTTTCAAATCCATTAATCATAAATTCAAGCAACAAAGAAAAAAATAAAAGATCTATCATGTGTATATACGTAAGAGAAATGTTGACAAATCAAAAAAAGATATATCTATATGCATAAATAATATAAAGGCAATAATAATATATACTCTAAGGGTGTTGATAAAAAAAAAATTTGGATTAGTCTACTTAAATCATTGTTGATGTGAAGCAATTTTGGAGGATAATTAAAACACGGTATAATAAGAGAAAAAGAAAAAATAATATAAAAGAGTTGTAAAAAAAGCTAGAAATATAAAAAAATATATTTTTTATAATTATAAAAATTTAAAAAAATAAAATTATGTTATTATACCAATTCTCACCCTCTCTAAAAATTGAATTGTGTAATTGAAGAGTTCAACTACATCAATTACACAATTAACTGTGTAATTACGTCCTTCGAAAAATATATCAAAATTATATAATTATACTCAATTATATAATTTTTTAATTATATAGTTACGAAACAAACATACCCTTAATGTATTTTGACCAAAAAGAAAAAAAAAATCATTTTTGAGGATATAATTTTAACTCAACCCATAAATAATGAAAATTTGAGGAACCAAAGCCAAAGGGCAGAAATTGTTTTCTTTCGTTACATTTTCCACACATTTGGTATTTGTTTGCAATATAAAATTAATTTTGTCATTTAGTTGACACATATAATATAAATTCTCTTGAATGTAACAATTAGGAAACATCACAAACATATGTTTTCTAAAATGAACTCATCGCTGCATTTAAGAACCCAAAAGAAAGAAGAGGAAAAAGATGATAGAGATTTGTCATACGTTAGTTTATTGTTGTTCTTGTTATTGTCGTTGGAGACGTTCAATTTTCAATTTAATGAAATAAAAATCAATTTTATATTACCCTTATGCATTGTAGGTAGATATTTATTACTTGATATTATATTCACTATCTCTTTGTCACATATAATTTAAATTATTTATATATAAGTTTTAGATTCAGGATAAAAACAATTTAATTATTTATAACATATTATAATTCGTAACGTTAATTAGTATGTTTAATATGATTAAAGAACGTAGTAGTAGTAATTGTTAATGATAACTCATTACTATTAGCATTATTCATAAAATAAAATTCAAAAATTTAAATATGATAAATTATAAATAATATCTTTTAATATATATATTTTTTGAATAATTCAGAATATTCAAATTTCGTTCTGGTTGATTAATCTCATTTGATTAATATCCGAAAAAATATTAATTAAGTATATTAATTATCTAGATATCTTACTTAAATTATTAATAATTATTTAAAATTGAAATCAGGGCATAAATCTAAACTATACGCCCTAAACTTAATTCATCACTATTAAATTATCCATAAATAATATCTTTTAATATATCATATCATATATATATATATATACACACAAAATTAATAATTATTTGTCTGGCAAATTTAAAGATTTAAAATGATGAAAGTTAATATGACATTGAAATATAATACAATTGCAATACCATTATTTATCACTAACAATTTTATGTCAACTCAAATTAACTAATTTTATGGCTAATACAAATTTATAACCTCTGTTAGAAGCTTTTAATTAGTTATTATAAAAAAAAAGGCAGAGATCAAAGAAGATTATAGAACTAATAACTAAATAATGATTATGTTATTAAGTTAGCATGAAGTAATGATCCTTGATCATTTTCAGCGGTGGTTTAGTCATTATAAAAATTATTTTTAAATTGTATATATGAATTAAAAAAAATAGAAAAGGCCTGTTAGGCTCCTAAAATTTAATTAAAATGATATTTTAATCTTATTAAATCAAAAAAATATTTATTTTTATCCTTATTTGCAGATTTTTGATATTTTTAGATATAATTAATTTTGTTTTAATAAGTATTATCGTATTTTAAATTTCATAATTTATGCAATAGTAAAATTAATTTTTACAGTAGAATATTAAAAAATATATAAAATTAAAAGTATTGATGAATAAAGATAAAAATAAGTATTTTTTATTTAATAAAAAAATATTATTTTAACTAAATTTTAAGTTTTCCCCAAAAATAATATCAAAATAAGTAGAATGTAGATTAGCTTCTATAAATTACGTATAAATAAATTTTAAAGAAAATATCATCATTGTTGAGATGGCCGAGTTGGTCTAAGGCGCCAGATTAAGGTTCTGGTCCGAAAGGGCGTGGGTTCAAATCCCACTCTCAACAGATATAAATTGTTTTTATATCAACCGATATAAATTTTGAAACTTTTTTTGGGCCGTCCAACTGCGTTCTAAGAAGTAACTCTCTTAATTGGTTGCTCTTTCAATTACAGATGGGCCAGGCCGATCTTAGTGCGTGTGAACTCCAACGAGACTGTCTAATTGTTATCCTCAATACGAAAATTCGATTCAATTGCCTTGCGGAACAATATGAATCCGCATTTTTCCCTTAGAAAAGAAGAAGGAATTATTACATTCAATAATTATACACGAACCTTTGTCAATATACAAGGTAATTATGATTGACAGTAATAACTTTGGGAAAAATGGTTTCTTAAATTGAAAAGGGCATAACTATTTGTTGTTGATTATAATTGCAATTGGTAGTTATTAACTCATTGTAGAATTCTAAAAAAATCTTAACTTAAAGAATTTAATCTTGGGGAGGGAGAAAGAACTTGTTGAAATTATATTATAAAGGGCTAAAAACAAAAATAATACAAAATAATTAAAATCTATAATTTCATTATAACCAATCCAGATTAAGTTACTCGCTCTCTAAAGAATTTGAAACTATGATATGTAAGCTCACATTGGACTAATATTTGTTACATCTTGATTAATTTTTTTTTCCCCTTGTAATAGATATGGTCTATTGGTTGGCTAATTTTTTTAATTTTTTTTATTTCATAAAGTTGGAAAGGAAAAAGATAGTCCCAAAGCTATAAAATGAAATGTTGAATCATTTCCTTTTCCCACAAAAAAAATTGTTGAATATGTGCCAACGCCATTTTATTATATATCCATTAAAGGTTAATCCTCAAAATCAAATCTAGAAAAAGAAAACAATCGTGAAAACCAAAAGGAATGTCTGGTTATTATTGATATTGTTTTGTTTTTTTAGGTTGTGATTGTCACGATCTAATTATTTATGGGGCAGAGTCATGGGATATATGCCTGCATGTGTGTGTGAATATATATATATATAATATATATATATATATATATAATATTATTTTATTTTAATTTTTAACCTATGAAAAATCTGATAAAAACTAAAAATTAGATAATAAAAAATTGAAAGTTATGGAGTGGATAGTGTTGTAATGTCCCATGAGGGTTTGTGTTTAGCATGGCCAAGCAATGATTTGAGTGTCCTGTCTAGGATTTAGAAAGCGGCATGTGTGATTTTCTCCATCGTAAAAAATGAAAGTCATTATAAACATATATATCGAATCATCTGTAAAGCAAGATTAGAAAGGACGTAGGCCAAGCTTCGTGCCCTCAATCTGCATGCGCAGCTACCAAACACAAAAAGACTTCCCTTCCCTTCATTTTATTCAATTATATACGCATACGAATATAAATTTCATAAATAATAGAACAACCAAGCAGTACGAAGCCAAAAAAAAAAGGTTTAGGGGAAGCTTAATAATTATTAATAAAATTAGAGAGTGATACATTTAATTTATTAGGAATAAATAGTAATTTATTGGAATTTAATAATAATTTTATAAGTATTTTTTTTTTTCAGGAGCTTGGGTTCCCTCTTGTTACTAGAGGGCTCCATAAGATTTTCAAGGCCTGATCCATCATCATTGTGTACTTGGTTTTTGAGTATTATTATGATGATGATGATGATGATTCTTAAGAATGTCCTATTTATGGCCGAAAAATTTGACAAATGGATATGCCGAAAGGATTCAAAAATCAAAGCAAAATCCACCAGGAATTTCAAATTATATATCATCCCCACCCAGAATTTTTCTCTTTTTCAATCCCTTGGTCAAGAATAGGACACATTTCGATTGACTTCAATAAGTTAGACCAATAAAGTTAGTTCGATCGTAACATTGTATTGTAACATAATTTCAATGAATCCATTTTATTATCGAACTATCTAAATTAATAGTACGGTCTGAATCAGTTAGATTAAGGCATAATTTAATTAGATCTAGATCTATATGCTAACGTAAATTTGTATTATTGCATAATACAAGTTCTATTAAGACAACAAAATTGTATTGTATTTATACCTCAAAGAGTATCAACTCGGCACAGACTAGCAAGTGTCGATGTTAAGTTGTGCTGTGTTGTGTTGTGTAGTGTTGTTTTGTCACCATCATCTTGGTTGTCATCGGCCTCTTTTCTTCTCCATGGGGCATTGATGAACCTTAACAATCCCGTCAGATTTCACGCCGATGACGTACAAAAATTAATTATCGATATACAGAAGCTTCGGATCAGTACAAACATCTCTTTTTGCTTAATTATTTGGGATTTCTTCACGATTTTATGCCGAAATCACTTTTCTTTTCCCTCTCTTACTTTGTTTAAAAGTGTTTGGACGATTTCATGCATCGAGTGGGAAAATGCCCGAATCAATACTGCTTCTCCAGCATGCTTGTTGGATTAAAGGTTACAAAGATCACACCACCCAAAAAAATCAATAAACTTGGATACGAGGGTGTTTTTTTTTTTTTGTCTGTGTGTGTGTTTTTAATTCTACCATACGTTCTATTGAGTTAATTGCTTACAGACCAAACTCTCACCCGATTATCTCTATTCCAAGTGTGAGAAGAGTCTGTGTACTCCTAATATTGTTAAAATCTCCTCTTACCTTCACACAATTGGGATTGAATTTTTAAACTTAAAAGTTGAGAAGGAAAGGTTGTTAGACTAAGGTAGTGCTTGCTTTTTTATTTGAATATTTGAAAACTTTAAATTGGATTTGATTTTTTTTTTAATCTCAAATTTGAATATAAGAATTAAGTTATTTATTTTTGAAATTAAAAATATCTTAAAATCAATACTTTTACTTTTATATGCTTATAATTTTAAAATTAATAACTTTAAATTGGATTTAATTTTTTTTTAATCTCAAATTTGAATATAAGAATTAAGTATTTGTTTTTTAAAATAAAAATATCTTAAAATAAATACTTTTACTTTTATATGCTTATAATTTTAAAATTAATAATTAATAAATAATAAATTTATTATATTTATTTACTTTATATAAAAGTAAATATGTATATTTTTAATTTGAAATAAATTTTGAAAATTTTAAATTAAAGAAAAATAATAAAAAATAATAATATTTTTTTTAATTTTGTTATACCAAATTTTAAAGTTTATAATTTTTTAATAAAAAATATGCACATCTTAAAAAATATTAAGATTTAATATGGGTAAATTTGCAAATAAATTAATTAGGTAATTATATTTTTATTAATATATTTATTACATTTTCGGACTTTTATATTCATACAAAAAGTAAAATAAATTTTTTTTAAATAAAATATCTTAAAAAGTCTATCAAATTAAAAAAAAAATCTTAATTACTTAAAATAGACAAATTTTGATAATTAGGTGTTAAAAAAATAGACACTTAAGTACTCCTTTAGGATTGCTCTAAAAATATAATTTTTTATTTATAATTTATACTAAATTCATATTTAATTAAAAAATAATCTTCTTATTTTATAATTAGTGAGTTCTATAAACCATTTTTAAAAATAGAAGGTTATTAACTTTTTTATGATGATGGTGGTGAGGATTGAATTTGTGAATTTTAAAGTCTCGTATTAGATTCTTATTTTACTATTCTCTATATATTAAAATGTTAAGGGAGTTAAATCATAAATTTTATTTTAATTATTTTTTTAATAAATAATGATAAATCAACTTAACTGATGTATATCTTAGATAAATAAGTTAAAATTTTTTACATATAAAAAAAAATTAAAAATTATTATTTTATAATTTAATAACTGTCAATCATAACTCTATTGTAACTCTATTTCTTTAATCTCTAGTACAGAAGTATCATCAAGTTATATGATATCTAAAATGCAAAATGGGAAAAATAATTCATTATGAATTTCCTTAATTCAACATATACATGCTAGAGCAGAACGGCGTTGGCCGTCCAATATGAATATGATGTGCACCGACTGCGATCTAGATTCATATGATTCTTACTTGATTTGCTTACATTGATTTTACTAACATTATGATGACTGTTCCAAAGGGGTTTCATAAAATCAATGACAACATTAATGATAAAACATGATTGGAAATTTACGATTGACAGGAAATAAAAAAAAAAAGGAAAATCAGTTGATTTACGTTATTGTCTTATTAAGTAAGAGTGATGTCATGAAATCTTTTTCAATACCAAATCAAATAAACTGGAAGTCGAAGGGAACGACTTTTCAATTGATTTAATTATAAAAATATAAAATGAAATGATTTTATGGATGAACTCTAACTTGATTGATTGAAACGTGACTCCGAGTGGCTTCAAGATTACCATTAAAATATTCGTTATCCTTACGTCAGTAATTAACATGATGGCACCTTTGATTGATATGGGAATGGACCCACACTGATGGGCCCATAGTAATAAGCTTGTTGAGTAACGAATAAATTAAAATTGCTTTCAACTTCTACGAATATAATGGAGTCACCGCCCATCTCTATCCTAATTTTATTTCTAGCCTTTTTCGCTCATTTTAGTCTTGTTCAATATCTCCGGAAATAAAGGTATTAAATAATAAATAAAAATATACATGGAAAAAAGTTTTAATCATATAATCCAAGTATTTTGTGTAAAAAAAATTCGGATCAAGAAAAATCGTAATTATTAAGAATAATAAGATAAATATTCAATCACAACAAAAGGCCTATCTCATTTCGCAATAGACGTTGTTGCTTCCCTTGCTAAAGAATTGATAGTAAGTCCATCGTCAATGATTTTGACTCAGTGAGGACGAGAAAATTATGCAGCATGATTTCTTCTCCTTTGTTGGGTAAAAGACCATTTGGAGTTTCAATTTGGTCTCTTTTGCAGTAACCTTACCTTGGTTTATGTAGTAATTATACCTAACTAAAAGAGTGAACCATTCAAGTTTCTGTATCTAAGAAATGTGTATTATCTAGCATTCATATAATAGATAGAATATAATGGATATGCAAATATTATCTATTGCTAAGGTGTAAAAAAATATGCAAAGATGCATCAATATTATTTTCTACTATTATTCTCGTTTGTTATTAGGCAATATTCATATGATATTTTTCTTACAACACAACTTATCTATTCATCCATCAATCTATATTTTGCTAAATTTCATATGGATGCTTATTAAACCATGGGTGTAACAAGTTGACTAATGCTTTATGAATACATATTAGTCGTGTAAAAAGATGGTCAATAAATTATATAATACATGTGTAAGTTTTAAGATCAAACAACCTTCCAGAACAAACAAGCAACCAAGAATCAGCTTCTTCGATTAAACAAGTCGGAAGAAATTAATCCATAAGCCAGAAAGAAACTAGTTTGCAATTAGTTTCTGTAAACGCAGAAAACCAAAAACTATCTACAAGCTTGCAAAACCAGAAGTTCCAAGAACAGAAATGAAAGCTAATAATAATCTTGAAGAAAATACTAGAGAGATTTCGGAGAGCATGGGTTGAGTCTCATAGATAGGAATTACAAACTATTTCTTTTTCAGATAAACACCCATGGCCGTAACAACTGAAACAGATAAAAAAAATCCCCTGAAAACTCCAAAATACCCATGGACACTTTAACTGAACAGACTTCTAAAGGCTATAACTTTAGCCTTATACAGTATACCTTATACACCTCAGAATATTCTGATGAATCATCCTCAACGATGAAATATTTAAAGTTTGTAATTATAGGTGTGCGCTCTCCTTTTAAATGATTTTGATTGAGTTTTAGTAGGTAAAACTCAAACTAAATGTCAATTTAAGAGTGTAGGGTGTACAATTCATATATAAGAAGTGAAATAAACTGATGTAACGGTGATGTGAGATAAATGTTCACATCTTTTTAAAAGGATTGAGTGCCCATGATCACCGTAGCATGTAAGAGGGACCAAACATATTAAAAATACTCTCTAAAAATAAGATAAAAAAACTAAGAGGACAATCTAACTTGATTCTAAGTAAAATTCAATCTAAAAATTAACGATAAAGGTTGTTCAATTCATATATAAATGATACAATAGTGGCATAAAATGAGTGTTAAGACTTAAGAGATTGCAATTAATTTTCATAAATAATAGTATTTCATAGAAAGTTTTTCAAATAATTTTTGAAATTATTATATAATCTAACACCTATTTAATTAAATGATCATGAAAAGAGATTTTTAACCCAATATAATTAGAGTTAAGAGATAGTATTCATGCTATATATGCTGACAATCAATCAATATCATTTGACTAGTATTAAGATGTTGTTCCGAACACTTTGATTTCCGTGAATCATGATATATAATTAAAGAAGCGGTGGAAATTAAATCAATGAAAAAGACAAATGAAAATTAAAATTTGAATGATAAGAATAAGATATCTACAATGTTATAAAAAGACAAATGTTATGATGTCTGAGAGTTTTGCATGTGCCTCATCTTCATGAATGATGATGGTATTTGCTCTTTTAAAATGATATATGTTGGATGGACACGAGAGCACACAACTTGCTTCTTGAAAGTGCTCAATAACAAGTGAGTGGGATGATGCCATTGGCATATAATTCTCAAGAGGACTTTGAAGTAGATATTTCCATTAAATAATGGACTAAAAAGATCAATTTCATTCAATTTTCAAGTAATTCTTAAATGAGTTACATGGATTTAAAATTTTTAATATGTGAATATTATTAATGACAGCATAAATTATTAATAAAATTTAATTTGTATGAAATAAATTAAGATAATAATATTACATTATTATCTCTCGCACAATGTGTGTGATTTATTTTTTACTTATTTAAAAATATAAAATTTGTGATAAGAATATAATTTGCATGGATAAGTTAAAATAGAAGTTTGCATAGGTAATACTCCTAATAATATCTAATTTTACATGTATTTTTAAGAGAATAATCTAATTAATTTAGCCTCTTTATATAAAACTAACAAATATTGATGCATAAAATTCATCTTACTTTTGTATTGATACGGACACAAAAAATTGACTTTAAACTTCACACAATGATGATTTGAATGATTTCAATTCTTACTAGATTCTAAACACAAAGTAAGGTTGAATAGTATTAATTTTTTGATAAAAAAACTCCGATACCTAAGTTAATACTTAATAAAAGATAAGCGAACAAAGAAGAAATAGAAAATTAAGTAAGAGAAAAGGCTATTTTTGTTACCATCAAGTATATATGATGATGATGATAAATAGTGACTACTAAAAGTTAAAGTTCTTGAACCATTTTTTTTGTTGGAGTCAAGTTCCTTTTTATAAAATAACTATTGTGTCTTACAAACTTTTCTATATGGACTTTTCAAAGAATGAGAGTGATAGATAACTTATAACAAAAATTTAGTTTGTATGACAAGACTTATTGATTGTCAGATAATCATTGAAGTGCATGTCTACTATTAGGATAACTTGCATGCAATATGTTGCTTCGCAAGTTATAATGTCATGCAAATAGTGATGAAGATAGGTTTGCAAAACTTTACATGTGTCCTTTACCATCATATTCTCATTTTTAACATTGTTGGATTATGGTTACTAGGAATAAGTCGAAAATAAAGGTTTTTGGCTTCGCGAAGAAAATACTAAGGCTTTGTCCAAGTGTGCTTCTGGGCATTACTGGAGGTTCTCCCTCAAAGAAAAAATACATAGTATTTTTAATATCGGCGTAGGGTTGGTGATGTTGATAAGGCTCCCGCCTAAAAACATAATTGGGTGGATTCAAAACCTTGACCACTTAGTAAAGTTTCACTCATACTTAAAAAGGGTAAGCACTTCCTAACGATTCCTCATTTCGAGTGGTTTTCTTCTTCGTTTTTTGTTGCCTATAACATACATATCAATAACTACATCAATTTTTATACCTCAAATTGCTATCATTACATCCTATATACAATGATTATGATTATTAGTTGAATTTTGTAAGTCAACATCTAACCATTGAGGCATAGTCCTTTTACAGTTATTTATCTGATTTTTATTAATAAAATCTCATGGCCATATCTTATTACAACATTTATAATTTTATTCCACAACTCAATTTGATTTCTAACGTACTACTAAACATAATTTCTGGAAATTCTTTCTATTTTCCAAAAATTCAATCTCCATTCAACTTATTCTCATCCATAAACATATATTCTAACTCAATTTCTTGATTCAAACCTTAAATACTCAATTTTCCTAAATAAATAGTAAACATTAGATTCTAAATTCAATCAAATATGAAATTTGATAACTTAATATATTTTTGAGGATGAACAAAATAATTATGAATATGATTAGATAAATATTTTTGACTTTTCTTTGATTATATTAGTTTGATTGATCATGGTTTGAATATGGCTAAGTCATTTTGAATAAAAATGTAATTTTATTGAATTTGATTAAGTTATTTCAATGAGTGCCTTAATAAAATAGATATGTACAAAATGAATGACTTTATGTGAATTAAAATTAATTGTTAATTATTTCTTAGCTAAGTTTCATTGAATAGAACTACATTAATGATCAAAAAATGAGAAAAGTATAAATGCAGGTTTATATATCAATACATAACAGGTTAGATATCGATACATAGACAAATTTTTTTAAGAAATATAAGTATTTTATCTTTTAGAAATCGAGGATCAATATATCAAAGCAAATGCATTCGATACATGAAACGTTGACGAAGATTCACATGAAAAGCATATAAAAGTATCGATACGTCTCTTAAATAGATCAATACAAATAAAAGTGATAAAAACAATAAAACTGAACGTAAGAAAGTATCCATACAGCCAACCAATATATCAATACATATTGGTGTAGCGATGATCTTAAGGATGTACCATATAAGAGTATTGATACCTTTAAATAAATGTATCAATACACTGATATGC
>JAVXUL010000009.1:6989960-7015677 GCA_035590515.1 Trichilia minutiflora | reverse complement strand
GTATTTAAATCGAAGATTCTGTACTCATATCTATAACTCCTTATAGATAGAATCTCGACACATAATACAATCTGGGATATATCTTGTATCATATAAAAGAAATAAATAAATTAGCAACTGAACATAATGCAAGATAGAAAAATGTCATTTAATTAATCGTAAATAATTTATAATTAATTATAACAGGTATATACTTAAGAAATAATGACCCAGAACCATATGACACGATTGGCTCTAGGGCATATCTCTAACACTATGTGTGTCAAATTGACAGTCGTTAATCATCAGTTTCACAGAGTAATGGATGAAATAATTGAACTAAAGTCAGATGATTAGCATAAATATAATATGCCAATTGTAAATAAATTTTAATAATAATAATAATAATTATTATTATTTATAAAAAAAATTTAAAATTTAAAATATGATAAATATGTAAATGATATTTTTTAATATATTATATTAAAAACATATTGGTCTCGTATATAAATTAACACAAAATAAATAATTATATGTGTGGTGGATTATATAACACAAGTGCAATACCATTATTCATAGCTAACGATTAACTAATTTTATGCCTAACACAAATTTGTTATCTCTGTCGGAAGCTGTCGGGGGTGTTTTGAGACGCAGCTCTACATATTTAATACAATTCTCTTATGACTTTTTGCAGCTATCACCCTATCATCCTACTATCTTAACTTATAATATCACCATCCTTTCTCTTAAATACGAATTACGTGTAACTTGATTCCTAAATTCGAAAGAGAAAAAAAAAATAAGAGAAGAAAAGAGAAGCAGGAGGAAGAAAGGAAAGACAGTATGTAGGCAGCCTGAGAGAGACCTAAGTCCAATCACAAACATAAAATATCCTTCAACCACCGTGAGCTACTCAATACTTGATATAAGAAAATAGCCGAACATTTTCTTACATCAATATTTAGTGCCGTCTGTGGGAATGATTACAAAAAATCATTTCCTAACCAAATCAAAGAAGATGGAAGAGTTTCTCTCAATTCTAAATTTTTTTTTAGCCATCAAAGTCATCATTTTTTGTTGTAATTTTTCATCCGACCGTTGGATTAATCTGATTTTTTGGTGGAAAGAATTTTACTTATCGATATACAATCTGACCTAATGGATTTTATTACTAATCCTTCTGGTGGAAGTTCTGGTAGATCAATTTTACTGCAAGAATAATCTGGTTTTCTATTCGTTTTGGGAGCTTATATCTATCGACAATCTCTTCTTCGTCGACTGTTGGATTGACTCCAAATTTTAACAAAAGTTTCATCTATATATTTTCTTTATTTGGACCGTTCATATTTGAACAATAATACTCCATTACAGATTTTGAAGTTTTATAAAATTTCTACTCTGTTTAGTTAGGTTTTTTCAGATTGCATAACCTTTCAACCAACTTTATTATATATCGTTTTATTTCACTGTTGGATTGAGACGAAATTTTTTCATCCATATCGTGAAATGTATTTGTTCAATTTCAACGGCTAGATTGTTGAGAAAATTTTTTGGTAGAGAGATCGGTGTTTGGAACCAGAGGTAACCTGTAATTTGGTCATTCAACATGCTGTTCTTTTAATTTAAATGTTGGATCGTGATAAAATTTGTTCGAGATAATTATAAAATATTATTCTATAATATGAACGGTGAAAATGGTGTTCCGTACCCTTTATCTTTAGATTTGGGCTATGAACAGAAACTTTCATTTTTGATTTTTCTCCCCTGACCCAAGATGATTTTTCTTACCTGACCTGAGGTGATTTTTCTTTCCTGATCCGAGGTGATTTCTCTTCCGAACTAAGATGATTTTTCCCCCAATCTGAAGTGATTTTATTCAGCTCAAGGTGATCCCATTTGACTCGAAGGTCTTATCTCTCATTGCGGAGAATCTCTTACCTTATCTTGGAGGTCTCATCTCTCATCATAGAGGAGTTATCACCTCATCTTGAAGGTCTCATCTCTGTGCTCTCATCACAGAGGAGTTATCACTTCATCTTAGAGGTTTCATCTTTCATCACAGAGGAGTTATCACTTCATCTTGGAAGGTGTAACTCGTTGGGATTGCCACCCTGTCATCCTACCATCCTAACCTATAATATCACCATCCCCTCCTTCAAATAAGAACTACGTGTGACTTAATCCCCCGACTCGAAAGGAAGAGAAAAAAAGAGGAAAAGAAGAGAGAACCAGGAGGAGGAAAGGAGAGGGGGTACGTAGGTAGTTTGGGAGAAATTCAAGTCCAATCATAAATATAAAATATAAAATATCCTTCAATCCCTATGAGTTACTCAATACTTGATGTAAAAAAATAGCCGAATATTTGTTTACATCAACAAAAGCTTTTAATTCGCTATTAAAACAAAAGCAAGAGTTTAAAGATGATTTAAAGAACTAACAAGTAAATAATGATTGTGTTATTATCTTAGCACGAAGGAACGAAACCTTGAGCATTTTAAATTATAGAAATTGTTTTTAAAGTGTATGTAT
The DNA here is from genome assembly GCA_035590515.1 of Trichilia minutiflora. Classification (NCBI taxonomy): domain Eukaryota; kingdom Viridiplantae; phylum Streptophyta; class Magnoliopsida; order Sapindales; family Meliaceae; genus Trichilia; species Trichilia minutiflora. The sequence goes on along the minus strand of JAVXUL010000009.1, from coordinate 7,013,166 downwards.
GAATTATAAAAAAAACAAAAAAAAAATCTGAATACTTTGAAATGTTATCGGAAAAAAGATTACTTGAATTTAGTTATGGAAATAAATGGAGAAAAGAACATGTTTCATTTATAAAATTTTTAACATGGTTATTTTCAAAGTCGAGAGGGCTGACTTGGTCTGAGGTTCTGCCCAGAAAGGGCCTGGGTTGTCAAAACCCACTTTTAGCAGAAATAGTTTTTTTTTTTCGTCTTCCATTGTCGAGGGTGTAAGTAGTAACCCAATTTAATGGTTGACATTTTGATTTGCATTCCAATTGGGGTCCAAGAACTAACCCTCTTACTTGGTTGCTTTTTTAAATTAGAGATGGTCCGACCTTAGTTTGTTTGGGCTCCAACAAGGCTGCCTGATTGTTATCCCGAATGTGAACATTCGTTTTAATTGCCTGGGGAACAATATGAACCCGTATTTTTCCCTTATAAAAGAAGCAATTATTACATTACGTAATTATACACGAATGCTTGTCAATATACAAGGTAATTATAACTGATAGAGCGTTATATTTGAAAGAAAATATTTTCTTAAATTAAAAAAGGGCATAACTAGTTGCTCTTGATTATAATTGGTAGTTATTAATTCATTATAAAATTCCAAAACTATAGAAAATAAGTAAAATTAATAAGTTCATGGTACCGAATTCAAATTAACTTACTCTTTTTTTTTTTTTTATATATACTTGTCAAATTTTAATTTATCACATCAGGACAGATATCAATTAAATTAATCGCACATAAAATGACAGTTCAAATAAATTTTAAATTAAGTTACTCATTCTCCAAATAATTTGAAAATATAATATTTAAGCTCAAGTTTACTAATTTTTGTTAAATGTTGATTAATTTTTTTTTCCCTTATAGATAAGATTCATAATGTTCTATTTGATTGTCTATTTTTTTTTTTTTTTTAATTTCATAAAGTTGGAATGGAAAAAAGATAGTCCCAAATGTCTAAAATGAAATGTTGAATTATTTCCTTTTGCGAAAAAAAATAATTGTTGAATATGTGCCTACACCATTTTACTATATATCCATAAAAGGTTAATCCTCAGATGAATCTAGGAAAAAAAAATCGTGAAAAAAACAAAAAGAATGTCTAGTTATTATGCACATTGTTTTGTTTTGTTAGGTTGTGAATATCGCGATCTAATAATTATGTAGGATCATGGAATATATTCAATTATGTGTCGGTGAAATTGAATATATATTTAACTTATGAGACAAATTTTTTTAAAAAAATCGGAAGATTGTATACAGTCGATAGAGTTGTAGTGTCCCATGACCGTTTGTGTTAGCATGACCAAACAATAATTGGAGTGCCCTGTCTACAATTCAGAAAGCGGCATGTGTGATATTCTCCATCGTCAAATGTGGAATTCATTATAAATATATCGAATCATCTTTAAAGCAAGATAAGATAGGACGTAGGCCAAGCTTCATGACCTCGTGTGCATGCGCAGAAACAAAACACGGAAAGACTTCCTTCCCTTTCTTTTCCTTCATTTTATTCCATTATACATTATATGTGAAGATTATAAATTTCATAAATAAAAGAAGAACGAAGCAAAGAGAAAGATTTTCAAAACCTCATCATCATTGTGTACTTGGTTGTTGAGTATGAAGAAGATGATTTTGATTCTTAAGAATGTCCAACTTTCGCCGAAAATTTTGACAAATAGAGATGCCGAAGCCGAAAGGATTCAAAAATCAAAACAAAAACCCACCACGAATTTCAAATTATTTATGGTCCCCATTCACTCTACAGTCAATCTCATGGCACGGATAGATCCACCGAGATCTTTCTTCTTTATCAATCACTTGGTCAAGAATTGGACACATTTTGGTTGAATTCAATAAATTTGGTCAATAAAATTAGCTCGTTATTATTTTATAGTTCAATTGTAAATTCGTAATATCGTATTGTAACATAATTTCAATGAATTCATTTTATTATCGGGCTATCTAAATCCATAGTACTATCTGAATCAGCTGGATGATGATATAATTTAGTTAGATCTTTATCTATGTGCTAACCGTAAATTTGTATTACTAATTGCATAATCCAAGTTCAATTAAGACACGATTTAAATATATTTGTATTGAAATTTTGTATGGTCAAAGAGGATCAAACTCCATATAGCCTAAGCAAGTGTTGTGTTTTGTCACCATCATCTCGATTGTCACCGGCCTCTTTGTTCTGCATGGGGCATCGATGACCCAAAACTATCACGTCACATTTCACGCCGATTACGTCCGAAAATTAATAATATATATACAGAAGCCTCGGATCAGTACAAACATCTCTTTTCGCTTAATCCGGTTTCCTTTTTCTTTTTTATTGTTTGGAATTGCTCCACGCCGATTATTGTTTTTCTTTTGAAAGGACTTTTGTCTTAATTAATTGTTTGGAATTGCTCCACGATTTTAGGCCGAATTCACTTTTCTTTTCCCTCTTACTTTGCTTAAAAGTGTTTGGACGATTTCATGCATCGAGTGGGAAAATGGCTGAATCAATACTGCTTCTCCAGCATGCGTGTTGGCATGAAGGTTTTAAAGATCCCACCACCCTTTTTTTTTTTGTCAAGCTCTCCTCTCTTTTTGTTGTCTTTTGCTTTCTTTTTACATGTGAATTTTATCTCGATTTTTAGATCAGGGTTTCTTAATCGATCCTTCTGATCACGTGACAGTGTTTGAATTTCTACCGCTTAGTGATTGCAGCTTTTCTTCTCAACAATAACCATGATTGAAATTTTAAAAAAAAATCAGTTTATTTACATTCTTGTCTTATTTAATTAGAGTGATGTCATGAAATCTTTTTCCATATCAAATCAAATAAACTCAAAGGAAACAATTTTACTTGACAATTTTTGTAATTATAAAATATAAAATGAAAAATTTTCAATAAAAAAATCAAATGATTTTATGGGATTTGACTATTATATATCGATGTATCAATATATCAATATATATTTATTATTTAATATAAACTTAAAATTTAAAATATAAAATTTACATTTTAAATTTATGTTAAACAGTATATTAATGTATTAATATATTAATGCACTGTAGCCAATTTTTATTTTAGGGATGAACTCTAACTTGATTGATTGAAATGTGATTCGGAGTGGCTTCAAGATTAATACTAAATATTCCTTATTCTTACGTCCGTAATTAACATGATGACACTTTGATTGACGTTGGAAAGGAGCCAATGATTTTTATGCCATATTGATAAAGCCATTAAGCTTATCGAATAAGTTCCTTTCAACTTCTACAAACATAATGGAGATAATGGAAATGGATAAATTGCCCATGTATATCCTAATTCGAATTCCCACCTATTTTGCTGGTTTTAGCCTTGTTTAATATCTCCACAAATAAAGATATTAAATAATTAATAAATAAATAATATATGAAGGAAAAGCATTAGTTATATTATATACAATCCAAGTATTTCTGTAAAAAAATGATCATAGGAAGAAAAGTGATAATTATTCAGAAAATAATAAGAAAATATTCAATCACAATAGAAGACCTATCTTACTTCTCAATAGACGTCGTTGCTTCTCTTGCTAAAAAATTGATAGTAAGTCCATCATCAATGATTTCATTCAGCGAGGACCAGAAAATTATGCAGCGTGATTCTAATAAATTGAATAATCCTTTATGAATGCATATTTTTCATGTAAAAAGATGGCCAATATATACACTATATGTATGAAACGTCATAAGAACTTTTGAATGGGTGAAATTTTTAATTAAGGTTTTGTAATTGTAGGTGTGTGCCCCTTTTCAATGATTTCAGCTAATTTTCATAAATAATAGTATTTCATAGAAAATTTTTCAAATGATTTTTGTAAGTATTATATCATCTAACACGTATTTAATTAAATGACCATTAAAAAAGATTTTTACACAAAAAAAAAAAACTTTGAAAGAATAAAAATATTATGTCAATTTTATATAAATAGTATTAAAATATTGTTCCCAACACTTCAATTTGTGCGAATCATGACATATAATTGAAGAAACGGTGGAAATTAAATCAATAAAAAAGACAAATGAAAATTAAAATTTGAATGATAAGAATAAGATATCTACAATCTTATAAAAAAACAAATGTTATGATGTCTAGAGCTCATGAATCATGATGGTATTTTCCCTTTTAAAATGATATATTTTGGACGGACACAAACACACATCTTGCTTCTTCAAAGTGCTCAATTACAAGTATACAATTCTCAAGACGATTTTGAAGTAGATAATTCCATTAATAATGGAGGACTAAAGATCAATTTCATTCAATTTTTAACAGCTTAAATGAATATACGGATTTAAAACTTTATTATAGTAATGGCAACATAAATTATTAAATAAATTTTGCATATATAAATTGATACAATAAAGTTATAATATATATACAAATTATATATATCTGTGTCGTTTATTTTACTCATTTAAAATTATAAACTTTGTGATGATAATATAATTTGTATGGATGGGTTAAAATAGGAGTTTGGATTCGTAATACTCTTAATAATATCTAATTTTACATGCATTTTTAAGAGAATAGATTAATTCATTTTTGCCTCTTCATGTAATAGTAGCAACTTTTTGATTTTCAATTTTAATTATTAGATTACATAAATGTAATGGTTAAAAATTTATATTCAAAATTATATATATTATATTAATTATAACAAGGATATATTCACTGAGAAAAACTTTGGTTTGAAAGAAAATATGCCCACCTCTATGGAAATAATTTGACAGTCAACCTTTATGACCGTATGCATACAATGCAAATTCGCTTGCTATTATGAAATGCATACAAAGTTTCATGGTTCATCAACAAGGCAGAAATAACAAAATAATCAAGCTTCCCAACTGTGACAAAATACTTGGAAGCTCCTCTATTTTGTTGTTAAATCAAATGCAACTCAATAGTCATATATACTATATCGTTCTGAAACATAATTAATTAAGATACCCTCGATAATGGAAGAATACTAGAATAAATCGAGCATTAAACAATTGATACTCCATCCTTCTCTATATATTCCACAATCTTAAAACAATATTGAAATAACTAAAAAATAATACTCTACCCATCTGGGTTTTTACTATCAAACTCGTCCTTCTCATTATAATCTTGAAAATCAGAACCAGATGAGTTCCCAAAGTTCGACGAAAATTTCGTCATCTCTTCTCGTTGCTGCTGCCGCGATGAGCCGGTAGATGATGAAAACGTAGAACAAGAATGCGGGGAATATGGTTGTGGATTAAAGAGATTTGAGGTGAAATAATTGAAACTAGCATCATCGCTCGATAGAATTTGTGCATACTGAAGCAAGTCCGGGTAAGGATTATGCGGCAGAGATTGAGGAGGAGGCGGAAGAGGAGCAGCTGCCGCCGGTGGCCTCGGATTTTGATCGCGGAACGCAGAACTTGAATCTCCACCACCCATTAAATAGACAAACTCAGTAGTGCCTTGAACTCTTTCAGGGAAATTAAGCTTAGCTTTGGTGCCTTTGAATTTTAGAGCAGCTTTATCATAAGCCATAGCAGCATCTTCAGCTGTCTCGAATGTCCCAAGCCAAACTCTGGCTGCTTTTCTAGGGTCTCGGATTTCGGCTGCCCATTTTCCCCATGGTCTTTGCCTAACTCCTCTGTAATGCTTCCGCCTTGTATGTTCTACCAAACATAAAAGCATAGAATTATAATGTGAAAAACATATATAAAGAAAACTTTTCAATAGAAAGTGTGACTTAGTTATAAGATTATAACTTATAAATGCCTCTAAACATCATGGAATCTAGTTATAATTATTTTTTTATCAGTAACGGCTCAGGTCATTAGAACTTAGTTTTTATGCGTACCATGCACATAGATATGAATCTTATGAAAGTTGAAACTAAACATAATAATTTTCGAATTATCGTAAACTTGATTGAAACACAATTGATTTTAAAGATTTAAGCACAAAACTTTAACATTTACTTAGACCCACAAACTAAACTTTCATGTTTAAATTAAGCATTCACAATGACGATGAGTAGGTTCATTAGCAAAAATACTATACTATTCCATGCATGCACAACCTTTCTATAGCATGAATTCTTAAGTGTATCATACACTTACTTTAAGTGAGTAATTCAGAAAGCTTTAAGTGGGGCATTAAATAAAATGGCACTTGGATAGTAACAGAATATTGCATTTCATGATTTCATGAGTTAATTTTATTCCAAACACCCACTTTCGGCGAGAACTTCCTTTCTTTTCTCTCTCGGTTACAAAGTATATGTTACACTAAACGTTATCCAAGCCCTCCAGGCTCCAAGTTAACTTTTAAAATTTTCCTTACTGTTATTGGCCAGACAACTGTTGAGTTTGAAGGACATTAGTTCTACTTTATTACTTTTCTTAATTTTTCCTTTTTCAAGTTCATTCGATCTGGATGTGTAGATTATAGATATCTAAGTTTATATATACGATATATATTATCGATCGGCACTACAATATAATATAATTACTAATAGATCCAGTACTAAAATGCATACATGGCATGATATCATTGGATGGTTAATGTAATATAACGAATCTGTATATTTTATCCCAAGTGTAGAGCCTTTTAGAGTTCTAACAGAAAGGACAAGAGAAAGATGAATGGTGGTCAAGTCATCTAATAAGAATAAGAAAACTTGCACCTAACTTTTTGGAGAGTGAACAAAGCAAGAAGACCAACAAAAATGCTTGTTATTTTCAAGATTTGGAAATTTTGAAGGAAGAAAATTGGATTAGGAGCTACAAGAAGATAAGTTCTAAAAGTCAAATTATTTAAGACAAACAAAATGGAATGATAAAAATTCTTGACATAGATCGATCCATCAAATTAAAAAATGAAGAATAATGATTACCATGTGCACTTATAAACTGCATCCATGTGTAATTTCTGAAAATAGGAATAGCCGAATAGAGAAAAAATAAAATAAAGTCTAGAAATGGTTCGACCATTTACACTTTTAGAGAGTGAGAGAGTAAGTTCTTTACGCAAAGTTAAAATACATTGAATTTGGCTAGCCTTCAAATTTTGACTCGATCTCCATTCACATCCCTCTTTTCTCAGCAACAACCAAAAAGCAAGTCACACCGAATAAATATTTAGATAACTGACCATCGGCAATACTAGAAAAATATCTCTAGTTAAAGATCGATCAATATACAACACCACAAAATTTGATCATCTTGATTTGAAAACACAGGCCAAAGAATAGTATATAGAAAGAGTAAGTGATGCATTTATATAGGTATATTAATAGTACTTGCATGCATATTTATCACCCACTAATCCACCCAAAGCCATCAGTGTCATCAAACTTAAATTTTCTCTTCTTTCTTAAAACTAGGAAAGACAGAGAGATAGAGATAGAGATAGAAGAGAACAGTTGGTCAGAATAGACGAGTCAAAATGGGAGTCTGATTTGTATGAAATACCTTGATGATCTTGAGTTTCTTCTTCTTTGACGGCGGTTTGCAAGTCTGATGGGTTTGATTGCACCGTGGAGGACTGGTCATTGGTGGTGCCAATTACTTGAGTTAGAGCAGAAACCATGGCTGACATGTCTGATTCAGACCAAGAAGACGAATAAGAAGTGAAGCTTTCATGTTCTTTCTCTTTCTCCTCCGATGTTTCCGATGGAAGCGGCCGTTTTCCATGCCTTCGATCCACTTTTTCAAACCCGTAATGTAATAATTGAATGATTTTATTATATAAACCAAAAAAAAAGATGAAAACAACCCACACCTTGTAAGTTGTAAGCCAACAGGCAATTGTTAAGTGGTAAGATATATGTGTTCAGAAATCGAGAATCAGATCGAAGAGATAGCGATAATTTATGGTAAAGTTCGAAGTGTTGAAGAGAAGAGAGAGTATGTAAGAAGAAGAAAATAGGTTTTGTTGGAAGGGTGTAATATGAAGGAGTTCAGTTTATGTCCTGTACATTTTTTAATTAATTAATTAAGATGAAAAATTATAGCTTATTTTTGCGATTGATTTACCATTAGGTGAACGATGGTTATTGTGCATCCCACTAGGTCCATGTGGCAGGAATTTAAATATCAAAAGAAAAGATCATCCATCGAACCACTTTTTTCCTTTGTTTTTTGTTAACATTATTGGACATGGAGTATATTACTTTTATTTATGTATCCCATAAAATTAATTTTAAATTGTCAAAAATTTTAAAAAAAGAAAATTCATTACAAAATGGCTGCATTATTAATATGATTTGTTAATTTCCATGCAATCTATTGCTTAATATTCGAATACCATTGTCCTTATTTAAATAACGGTCCATGTATATCACAAGGCTAATTTTGTTGTCAAGGGAAGTAGGTATTATTATATTCTTATTATAATTTTTTTTGTTTTCTTCTGTATTCTGTGGCTTTGCAGTGTCCTTTATTTGACATATATAATAGAGTGTAGAATAATTCATATTATTTTTCCATTTGTATATTTATCAAATAATGGGATGTTATTTTGACAGCTGAGATGATTCCAATGAGTGTCGAAGAATGAGAGACAAACCCAGAAGCTTTGTTGAATTCATTTCGTCTTCATTTTGACAAATAGATGGAATCAATATCAAACTATAATTCAATTTCTCCTTAGCTTGGGCTATGATCAATTTCAACCACAAACACTATAATTCAATTTCTCCTTAGCTTGGGCTATGATCAATTTCAACCACAAACACTATTCTTTCTTCTTTGATTAGCTAGATGCAATTCAACGGTCATTTTTGTGACATTTATAATTTTTAAAATGAAAATTTAGTGTTATTGTTCTAAATTAACTACATCAAAATTAATACTAATTTTGATGTTAAATTACATTGAATTTGTATTTTACGAGAATTGTTATACAGTCAAATACTTATTATAATTGCTTATTTTGTTGATGATTATGGTTGGAGACCTTGGTTTAAACCTAGCCGCAATTAGCAATACTATTTTTAAGTCTGCAATTACCTATAGCAATAAATCAAATTTTATTGTTCCAAGTAGTTAGAGTGTGCATTCTAAAAAAAAAAAAAAGGTAATCAAATAGGGATTGTATTATAATTAAAAAGTATTTTATATTTTTATATTAATATTAAATATTTTTAATTTTTTAATTTAAAAAGTTATTACATTAAAATATTAAGTAAAAAAATAAATTTTTTTTACAAATCCGAAACTATTTAAAAATTCTTTTTCATTTTCAATTATAAAAGTACAATGTTCAAGTAAAAGGAACATACCTACATGTGGGTAGTCCAATTGGTAAGAATGAATTTGGGACTATGTGATTAGGCGCACAGTCTTGGGTTTAATTCCTTGAGTTGTCCGCAATTTAAGCGGGGGGTCATGACGGTGGGATGCTGCGCTAACTTCCCCGAAAATTATTCGAAGTGTGCGTAAACTGGTCCGAATACCTCAATTACAATAAAAAAAAAAGTAAAATGAATATTTTACATTATTTATTTACACATATATTACTAAATTTAACTTAGTATCGAATTTTTAGTTATAAATTAAGCTTTGTCATTTACAACCAACAACTAACATTAATGTTTAGCTTTCAATTGCCTAAACTAGTTTTAGTAATAGATGTCTTTTTTTTTTCTTTTTATTTTTATGCATTTGAAATTTAAATAAATTTTTGACATCAAACAAGCTTGAAGTCAAAGAGATATATAATTGTTGTAATTTATTTTTGATACAATAATAAATTTATAAAATAAAATATCTTGCTATATATTAATTATTATAACCTGGTTAGCTTATCATCCTTTTGAGCAGGTCATTGACATATTTTGAATCGTTCAATTTTAGAGATACTTCACCTCTCAAATAAAAAAAAAATACCAATATTTCAATTAGAACTTTCGGATTGTATTATAGTAATATTAATGTAATTTTACGATAAATCCTTTTGCTTTTTTTTTTTTTTAAATGGAAATATGATCCCTTCTCGGTACTAATGGTATGTTTAAAATGTTATATATTTTTATTTAAATTTTAAAAATAGCAGTTAAATTATTTTAAAAAATTAATTATTTTCTTTTAAAATGAGAAGTTAAAAGACCCAAAAATCATAAAATTAAGATTTATTTATCTCACTACTACAAAAAATTAGGCTTTTTTGACAGCAACCTTCTTGATATAAAGTATTTTTATCAAAAAGTCATGTTATGCTGTTGTTATAACGCGTTGGGCTTGAAAATTTTAATTAAGAATTTTTGATATTACGCTATCACAAACATTTTTATCATTACTTCTCAAATAGAATAATATAAAAACCGACAATAATATTATTCTTGACAATACCACACAAAATAAGTTCAACACAAACAGCATAGCATTGTTTATACTTCTTCTTTTTTTTCAATCTATTTGAAACGACATTATTTCTTTTAATTTTAAATTTTAGAAAATGATGTCATTTGATAAAAATTTTTATCTTTGATTTTTTTATTTTTTCATATTTAAAGAAATTCCCCCAAAAATATTTTTAGTCAAAAGTATTTGGGTTTTATAATAAACCTAATTTCATTATCTTACGACTAGACTACCTTGTATCAATATTTGCTAGAGTTATGGCCAGCCTTCTCTCCTCAGTGATTGCCGAGTTAGCCGATGACAATTAATGTAATTTGATTTTAAACTAATAAATAATTATATTTTAATTATTATGGTGTTTTCGCTCATACGGTATATAATTGCTGATATAGTTACATATATATATTTATTAAAAAATCATTAATAATAATAAAAATGATATAAAATTAGTTTTTATTTTATACTCATAAAAAAAAAGTATCAAAAAAAAATAATTACCCACAATTTCTTGATAAAAAATATCTCAGTTTCTTAATCTGCAAACCTTCTACAAAAATTTCAATACTTGGCAATCTTTAAAATATTTTTTTTAAAATTAAAATAAAATACATTTCTAATATAAAATTCTTTTAAAGGGATGAAGTATGTAACAATATTTACACACACACAAGAAAATATATATATATATATAATTTTATTTTAAAATTTGAATTGAATTCCAATATACTTGAACTTTAAGAAATGAAAGTCACAAAAATCCAAATTGATGAGTCCCATCGAAAATATTTGTTTAAGATATACTTCATTTAATTGTCGTCGAGTATTTGTTTAAGATATCTTTCCGTTAATTGTTGTCGTGTACTACTATAAAATAAAGTGTTTTTTTCTATAAGCCATTTCCTCTATCATCAGACTAGACTTGTATATATATATAAATTAAATTCATATACAAGAAGAATTTTTAAATTCTCTGAGTCATAAGCATGAGTACATGACTTCATGGCTAAAAAGAAATATGAGATTTATAGCCATGCATGCATGTGTTTGTCAACAATTTATATCCATCCATGTCCATGTATGTTCTCATGCATTGATGTCTGCTCAAGAGACAAGGAAACCATTCACGCATACTTTCACATGCATAGCTTGATTAATCTTACCTTACAGTATAAATATATATAATATAATAATACGTACCATCATCTTGTTGTTTTCATTTAAAATTATAATCTAACAGGTCTCAATTATAATAAGTGATGTCATCGAGAGTTATCAACAAGCCAAGTTTGGGACCGTCTAAATTTGAAAACTGAATGTGAGTGAATTTTTAAAAACATTAATATTTGAGTAAAATTTTAATCTCAAAATAATCTAATTAATAAATCATATATAATTTGATGTAGTACGGTAAAAAGAGGTGATATTTTCAATTTTCATTATATTGTTAATTGAATACTTTGATTTATTTACAAAATTTTGTGGCATTGAATTATTTGAATAACATTTTTTATTCTTATTTTTTGGATTTTATGTTCTTATGGTTTTATTGTCATTTGCATACCGATAATACATACAACTTATGATTATCCTTCAATAATTGATTATTTTCAATAAATAAATAAATAAAGATAGATAGATAATAAGTAGGATAAATTTTTATTATTCCATTTTCTGTAAATTCTTATCACGTGTGTCTGGATATCAATCACAAAAAAAGTTATGCGCACAATAAGATTTTAATTTTATATATATTCTTAGATTACCGATGACTTTTTATGTGAAGAATTTTAATCAAGTTATGGGCTGGGCTACTAGTTAACGGGCTCATGGTCTTCATTCTTGGATTTGGGATTGGGTGTTGATATTCTAGTCCCCACTATTTTGGTAATGCCATCATGTCATTAATAAGTTTATCGTAAAAATTATAATATTTTATAAATTAATTTATATAATAACAAAAGTAATCCTATCGAAAATTATAATAATATTTAACATTTTATAATTATACATTTTTAAACAAAAATTAAATTAGCTATATTTATTTATATTTAATATTTTATCACATTCAAATATTTATTAATAAATTCTTTCATGACAATTACAAAAATAATATAAATTTTTAATTTTTTTTAATTCTAGGGTTATTTTAAAATATTAAGTTTTTAATAATAAAAAATTTATTGTTAATATAATAATAAAAAAATTGAAGTAAAAAATAAAAAATATACAATAAAAAATATTAGAGATGAAATTTATTATAAAAATATTTATATTAATTTAATTTATAATAGGATCAATACATAAATTAATTTATAAAATGTTCTAGTTCTTAATCTTTATGGGCTTTAATTAATTAAATAGGATGCTATTAAATAAGGTTGGGATCATCTGAAATCTTGCCCAAATTGAGACGGTTTCAATATCTTTAATCTATATAACCGAATTGTGAATATTTATCATGCAATTTATGATATAATATGAGTTTTAAGAAGTGAAGATGTAGTTAGAAGATTTATTACTTTCAATATTCATCAATATAGTTAGTTTGTTGAAGTATAATGCCATTTTAGAACTACTTATTTTTTTTATATTTTAATGTCTAATTGTCTTTATTGTCTATTTAAGATAATTAAATTTATTTGTTTGTTTAATTTAAGTAATTTTTACAATATTTTTTCTTAATAAAAAAGCTTTTTTAAAAACTTTTTATCTGAATTTTAAAATTTTAATTTAATATATTTTTAAAAAATATACTTGACTAATTAATTTATTTACATTTTTCCTCGTATAAAAATCTATCATTTTTATTTTTCTCTTCAAGACATTCATAATTGTTCAATAAGTAATTGTACAACTTAAAAAGATTAATATAATAAATAACATAATTATTGTTTTTTATTTTAATTTATATTTATTAAAGTATCCTACAAATTGTATATACACACACATGAAGAAACAATTAAATAAAGCATGTTAAACAATTTAATTTTTGTGCATCTCATTCATTAATTCATAAATTAATCACAAAGATTTTATGAAATACCTTTCACCAAGAATTATATGGATAGAATAATTGTTTAGGTTGATGAATGTAACTCCAAAATCTTGAAATCTTCACAAAATTGCATCTTACCATGCAAGAGGAAGCTTGTCAGAATGGGAGAGAGTGAATTTTGGTGTGTTTCGTTTTTCATTAAATGAAAACCTATCAGAAATGTGTATAAATGATTTCTTTTATCCTATTATCATTTTGTAACTATGAAAAATTCATTAAAGTCTAATTTAAACTCTTCAAATTGAATACAACCCCTTATTTATTAAATAAGTCCATTAAATCTTTTAAATTATCAATTTAATAATCAATATTATTAAAATTTACATGTAATTTATTTAAAATTATATAATAATACTATTTAAAAATCTTTAATATTTTAAAGTCATTTAACTAATTTATGCACTTATATACACACATACATTATAATCATATATTATCTTGGAAGACGTTAAACTTATTGTGGATATTATTTTCTCTTTTTCATACTTCATAATGTATAATATTATTGTGTGACCTTGGAAGTTTACGTGTGTTAGCCATGAATTATTATGAACTTTTTTTGTTTCAAACCTTTTAAAAATTTAACAACCATGGATACATTTAACAATGCGTCATAATCCCTAAATTACAATGAATAATATTTTATCAAATACATTGTAGATTGTACTTAACTTATTATTACAAACTCTTTCATATGACATTATATGTACTCTAATAAGTAATTTTTTTCTTCAGATATTTATCGGTGTTCGTCTAAGAACTCGAATATAGATGGAATTAGTAGGTACTCTCAATCTTATAAGTTAAGTCAACGGATCTCATCTTAATTATTATTCATCTTCGTACGTAGATAACATATGATTAAATCGATTTTAATATATAAAAATTATTAATTTCGTACTTATATATATCATATAAATTATGTAAATTTATATTAGATTTAAACATGATATTTCAGGTTAGATGACTATATTGTATACTAATGTAATTAAACGATAAATCATTGACTATATATTTTATCATATGATTTATTATTGATTAGTTATGTTCGAAAAATAGTTAACCAACTAATAATCCATACTAAAATCTTACTAACATAAATTTCATTATTATCTATACTAATATTATCTCATAATATTCATAAAAGGTATTCAATATGTCTACTATATAACATTATTATCCAATTAATACCGTTATTATATGGAACCGTTTTGATAGATTCATTTATTAATCGAATGAATTATTTAAATAATTTATATGTATATATTATTTAAAAGTATAAATAAATAATAAAAATAGTTTGTACACATGAATCAATAGTATTTTCTATTAATAAATAAAATATTAATAATACAAGATAAAATATTATAAAATCGATAATATAGATGATTTTTAAGATATACGCTAACAATACAGACTATATAATGTATGTAATACTAATAAATTAAAGATTTTATGATTTATTTAATATTTAAAAGTATAAAGATATAAAAATAAAAGCATTGATTTTTATACATTTTGTTTAAAAAATAAACAACTTCATACTTAAATTTAGATTTCAGAAAAAAAAAATTGAATTTATACATTAAACTCATTTAAAATTCAAATTTTTATAGATATAAGATATGCAATAATAAAAATAAAATTTATATTAGTTGATATTATAATTCCTAATCACATTAAAAAATCTTAAATGATATAAAGGTACAATTAAGCTCAACTTTTTAGGAGTTAACAAATTATTTTTTTTGCAATTAAAATAATCTAAAAATTTTTATTAAATAAAAAATAACTACTTATTTATTTTAAGTTCTACATGTCAAATCTCATTCCAGCCAATCCGCATTCTCCAAGTTGAAGATAAATAGCCGTTGACCAAAGACTACACACTACCCGATCATGTAATTCGGAGCAAAACATTAAATAAATAAACATGACAAAATCTTGGTTATTTTATATTCTTTTTTCAAATTTAAGTAATTCTTAATATGATTTGATATCAATTTTCGTTTTGAAAAAAAAAAATGTAATACAAAATATTCGAAAGATTATCCTGCCGAGGCGCACCCCTAGCTTAGCCAACACTCTTAATTAATTATTGAGAGCGGATGCATTAATTTCTTATTTATGTTAAAAAAGAAATAAAATTAGAGCGTCGTTCTTTACCAAATTATCTGGGTCTCTCTTCCCCCGATCAATTTTGTAATTCGTTCTTCAGAGCCGAAACAGAAAATAATGATAGAAAGATTTTTCTTCGGAAGACAAACGGATTTACGCGATACCCCCTCGGACCCAGTTATGCTTCTATCCGGCCCTCCTACCTGGTAAAATAGATTCATTTACCTCCTTTCATTTCATTCACATTTATTTTCTTTTTTAGCTCAATTGTAATTATTTTTGTTATCATTTGATTATAGCGGGAAGACTTCTCTGCTATTCCAGTTTGCATACAACTGCGCATTACAGAGTAATGGCAATGTGGTTTTCATATGTAACCGCCGCAGGCTTGAATCGAAACCCCCGTATCTTTCACAAGGAGTTGATCCATCTTCCGATGTCTTTAAGCGCATACAAATGAAGTAACGGGTTAACAATGTTCTTGTTATGTTACTGGTTTCATAATATCATCGCATGTTATGACATTCAATGGCTCATTTCAGTTATTTGAATTTTAAGTGGGTCCGAAGCAAATCCCATATTTAACATAATTTGCAGTATGCTAATGCTGATAAACAGTGATTGCGAAAATTGTGATAGTGGTGCTGATTGCTAATACTTTATTCCATTTTTATTTTTGTTGAAGATATGTGGAGGAAGATGAAGGAATTAAAAAGTACTTCGCTGCATTTCACCTGCATGATACACTTCCTGCTGCAGTTATTGTTGATGATTTTGGAGATCTCTTTGACGAAAGGTTTTTCATTATTGTTTCAAATTACCTATCTCGAATTGAATCAATTCATCTAACCTTTTCCTTACGTTATTTTGTAAATTATTAGGATATGCCAAGAAAGATATGCTAATCCTCGCGGAAGAGACTTGGCAATGGTTCGAATTCTAGCTTTATGTTTCAATGCCATAGTTCATGCAAAGTAAATAGTCTTACTCCAACCCAATGCTAAATCCATTTATATTCTTACTGCAACAGGAAAGTAGTGCTATTTGTTTTTGTTTTCTATTTATAGTGAAAAAGGACCTTGCAAACTTCTGTTATCGGATACACACCATGGAAACTCTCCACGATTGCTGTTTCTTTATAAGAGGTGGATTTCAAGCATCTTTATGGTGAGAGGTCGGTTATGGAGTAAATAGTTGGTCTTTTTGATTTTTGTCCTTGATAGCATATGACATGTCTAGAACATAGATTGTGGAAATAGACAATTACCTTGAATTTTCTTTTAGGGTATGTCTAAGGCATTCATCCAAGTAATAGATAATTGTGTATTTTCTTAGATGCCTATTTGATTGATATTAGCTTGATTAGATTGGGTTTTTTGTGTTTAAGGTGATGACTCTGGATCATTTCTTCTGAAAAATAACTATTACTCGGGAAGTTGTGGTACAGGGAGAACAAGAACTGCAAAGTACTCCATAGCTCTTCAGTATCTGTTTTTGGAAGGTATAACTGAGGAGAGTGACCAATGATATTATTACCTATATATTTATAGTTTTAGTTTCCAAGTTTGTAGTACAAACTGCAAAATGGCCTATAGCCCGTCCCAGGATCTGTTTCTGAAGGGAGTAAGAAAAGTAAAAGACAGTGAATTTGCTATATGATTGTTCAATTCACTTGTGCATTTCATTCTTTTTATCTAAGAATACAATTTTCTCATGCTTCTTCTCTCGTTTTATTTACTTTTTACTTGCTTAGCAATAGCTAAAACTAGTTAATTATGCGCCCTATTATTAGTTTCAATGCAAAGGTGAAGACTATAGTAATTCAGGAACATTGTTTATAAACCAATAAGTCATGGTTATTTACACAAGAAGCGGCATCAAAACATCCATTATTAAGCACAGTCCTCCCTAAGATGTCCTAGTAGACTCCCGTCTGATACTCTGGCTTGCAGAATTCTCCTCCAAGATCATCACAAGCGTCTCCTAAAAACACCCTGCAAAAATGACCAAACAGAAGAAAGGCATCGTATTGGTTAGAACTTGTATCTTGATCCATTTTGGTACTTGCAAACTGAAATTCTTAAAAAATATTCTTACGATTCCATGATCTTACGTTTTTTGTCCATCGTACTCCAGATATTCTCTATCAATCAGCTCTGAAGTGGAGTTGGCCTTGTTCTGAATCTCAGGTTTTAGCTTAACTTCAGGATACATCTCAGCATCACAAGCATCACCTCCAATTGTCTCACAAGCTTCAGCTGGAAACACACTAGAAACCATGAAAAAATGTTAACATAAATAATCCAAAACAAGTAGTAACTAGTGACTAAGCAGATCTTCGGCCCCACAATTTTCTCTTTTTCTGAATACTTCCATTCTAACATTACTTCCGAGAAACAAGACACTTTGTCACAATCTAATTTTGGTTTGATCTGATGGACAAAAGTAAAGTCATCAATGAATAGGATAAACGACTTACGAGCTGGTGGAGATATAATCAACTGTTACAGTTTCGAATGCCCTAGCAGTTGCTTTGACGGGGGAACTTGGAGAATTATGAGGCCTTGGAGTGGCTCTGCTTGGAAAAACCAAGGATTTTGTGGGGGTGAAAATGGGAGAAATGATGGTGCAAAGTCCACAGCTAAAACCTTTCTGCATTTTTTATGTTAAACTTAATTGAGAGAACTTATGGTTTTGAAGCATCTAATCGAAAGGGTCAATATATTTATCAACCTCGAAGGATAACTGGCACGGCAATGGGACAAGGAAGGATACTTTCTAAGTGGCTAAGGGAGGTCGATTTTTTGAGATGGATTATAGGCCCATCCGGCCATCCGCTTGGAATTTTATCAAAATATTGGTTGCAGATTATGATTCATAATTTCTTATATAAATAAATTTTAACTCATAAACTATAAATTAAGTAAAAAGAAAATGCTTATTATAAAGATCAAATCTTATTTTATTCTCAGCTTGGTGAATATTTTTTCGAAAATCAGGTAGCAGAATTGTTAATAACTTAGCTTAGGGCTGAATTTGAAATGTCTAATCCCAGCTTAATTGGCCGAAGCTTTATTTATTAAACATACAAATGTATATATGCAAGCTTTTATTTGTTTTTTTTTTATTTTTAAATATAAACATGTGACAACAAAATAATATTACACATTATATTTATATGGATAGAGTTTGTATCATTGTAACTTGAAATCTTACTTCTACAACCTTTTACTTTTCTATTATATTTATAACTTCCATTGTTAAACTTGTAATCCGTAATGTTAATAGTGATGTATAGTGGCCAAACTCTAAAATGAAAATCACATCTCTAAAGGATGATAGAAATGGCACCTAAATTTGCTTCTTTTTTTTTTTTTAAACTTTTAGAGCATGCAATGCAATGAAAATGAAATGGTTGTTGGCTTTGGTCCCTCTCATCAGTAATCTATCTCCATTATCCCCACCAGCACAACACAACAGAACACATGAAGCTTTTACTTCCAGTGACATTTTCATTCTCCCAAAGCAAATACAATCCATGATGATACAATTTTGTCACATACTTACAAAATTATTTAATGCAGGAATTTTTTACCTCTTTACACACTTCCCGAAACAAAGCCCAGTACTGTGCAAGCCTGCAACACAGTCACAAGATGAGGAGGATATATAATAATTTCATCAAAAACAAATAAAAAACACAGAAAAGGATTCCAAATTCATCAAAAATCTCCTTTAAAGTTTCATAAAATTTATCCAAAAAAAATCCTTACAAGAGAGATCTTTATTTTTAAAAAGTGAAATTTTCCTTTATTTTTCAACCCTTATAGAGTTATAGTCAAAGAAAATGGAGAGAATTTATTGAGTTTATACTATTAGCTAAAAAGGAAAGAAAGTTGCCAATTTGAATGTCATTGTCTTGTCCCGGATTTAAAAAGGACTTTATTCTCCAAGGGTAAATTTTTTCTATTAACCATAAAGATATCATATGAAGATGCTATGCAAGATTACATTTAGATTCGACTCCACTTCTTTTGGAACTGTACTATCTGGAATAACATTGTAAAATACAAAGATCTCACATTCAAGTGTTGTAAAGAATATAATTTGTATCCAAAATAACGGTAACCACATTTGTAAGAAGACAGCAGTAAGCACACCTTCAATAGAATTTCGTTCAGATAAAGATTGCCAACAAAACCCCGCCAGTGCCGGATGGTTCACGACACAATAATGCACATCTGAAGTAGTTTTAGATCAAACAGGGTATCCTTTTGTGTTAGAAAATCTACTGCACCATTTGTCTACAATTACAACATTAGTCATGTCCATAACATTGTTTACTATGCTAAAAAACAAAACAAAACATACAGATGTCATAAACATGGAAAATAAATTGAAGACAGCATCTGCATGCACAATACTATAATCTCTGCATAATTTTGTAAAGAGATGAACTCTGTATCGATTGCAGACAGATGACATGAAAACAGAAAATCTAAATTACCCAATTTCCAAAATCTGCAGTACTGGAGTATCAATATATTACTTACATTTCCATCAAAAACTATGCAGTTGGGTCAGCATGGGTACAAGCTCATCGGTGGAAGGCCTGTCTGCAGGCAAATCCGATAGGCAGACAACAGTAATCCTCACTGCCATCAACATTTCATCTTCCTCTACTTCCTCTCCAAGAATACTTCTATCTAGTGCTTCTCGTGCCTCTCCTGCTAGCTGTAAGTGCCGAAGCCAACGTCCTAAACTTCCCCCACTGGCTGCTTCAGCAAAGAACGGGTCATTGGGGTCTCTACCAGTTAAAAGAACAGCCAATATCATCCCAAAGCTGAAGACGTCGCTCTTATCAGTATAGCTATCAAAATAAAATTATTCCTTGTCACTATAATAGTACATGAAATTTTGTTTAAAATGATTGTTTAACCCAAGAAATTGAAAAGAAAAATGATATGTATGAAGAAGGACGTTAAAGCTAAGGCTCATTGTTAACAACACATGCTTGAGGAAGATCATCTGATAGAAACAAAACACAATAAACCAGAAAATCCAGGTGAGAGAATGCCGGTGCTCTGTGACAATCTTCAATTTCAAAAATGTAGATTCTTTCCCCACCAGAAGTAGATCCAAAACAAGAAAGAAAAAGGCATAAGATTTATCCTAAATGCTTCACATTGACCTAGGCAGCATCATATCCCATTTTAATCCAAGATTTCTTCAGTTACTTCTGTCACCACTTGTAATAGTCAAAATTCATGGCATAAATTAAACAAGAGGGAATCAATTTATAATTAACTAGAACATACATCCAGGCTCTAGTTAATACCAGAAGTGCCAATAGTGTATCAGAAATTTGAGTTACTAACAACAACAGGAATAAATAAAAAGCTCCGCATGAGTAGAATTTCAATGTATATCAGAAGCGAAACTGTTAATTCTAGTGAAAACTTAGATTATTGATGTAAGCTTCAAAAGCAAAAAGTCAATAAGTTCCTATCAACTACTATTACTACAAGGAAAGTCTTAAACGCTAACTAGGAGTCTAGGCATAAATATCACAAGAGAATTATTTTTTGCATCACATTCTCTTACTTAAAATACTGACTATAGTTTCCATAGTGCACAAAAATAAAAATTTAGAAAGTAGCAATATCTAGCTTGAATGCCATATTTTAGTACCTGCGATTCTGGAAACATTCCGGAGGACTATAGGCAGAAGTTACTCTATCCAAACCAGGCATGAGCTTAGGCAATCCAGAATCAGACAACCTAGGTGCAAACTCGGCATCCAGCATCACGTTTGTACTCTTCAAGTTGTAATGCAAAATCTGAGGATTGCAAGTAAAATGAAGATACTGAAGTCCCTTAATCACCCCAACTGCAATTCTAAGCCTAACTTCCCATCCTAGCTGCAATTGATGCTCCCTAACTTTATTCATTGCATCCTCAAGACTCCCAGTCTGCACATAATCATAAACCAAATAGAACTTGTTGGATACGCGAACATAAGCTCGCAAACTCATTAAATTCCTGTGTCTCAAGCTAGCTAGAATCTCTAGCTCCTGCTGTATTTGTCTCTTCACTGACTTGTTCTGCTTCTCAGGTGAATCGCCTTCAAAGGGTTCAAGCCTTCTGACTGCAATTGTAAGCCCATTATCCAGAACAGTTCGATAGTACTTTCCGTCAGGGCTTGAACCCAGCAACTGGTTTTCATTTGCTAGAGCTGCCTGCAGAGTCTGGGGATCAATTTTTGGCGAAAATACTACAGGCCCTTTGATAATAGGGGTTTGGTTCATGTAACCAACAAAGCACCGGACTAAACTAGCAAAAAGTATGGCACCAATCAATCCAGTTATTATTCCTAATGCAATGCTGAGAATGATTCTTTTAATCCCATTCTTGAATTCTGATGGCTTAGAATGCGAAGGAGGAGCAGGCGAGAGCCTCCTCACAGGAGTAATTCTCTCGTGGCACTGCACAGTTTTGTATCGAAAACAAAGAATTATCAAAAGAAAAACCATTGTTGAGGTTGTACTGCTAAGTCGCAGAATGTATCTGCATCTTCTTTTCTCCATAGCCCAAAAATGAAGCTGCAGAACTCAAAATCATGAAAAAACAAGCAAGAAGCTCACAGTATCTCCAAAGCTTGTTCCTTTCAGACCTTCCAGCTAAAACTTGGAGGAAAATAGAAATACTAGTTCATAGCTCAAACCCATCTGAGAAAAGTTCCTTTTTTCAGCTTGGCTCAGAACAAACCTGAAAGTTACCTTGTCAGGTCGATAAAGATTGGATTTTTAAAGCTCTAGACTGCAATAAAACCAAAGAAAGCTCCAATTTTTTTTTCACCGTTTGTAGACCCAAAACCAAAATCTCATAGAAGGAAAGAAAGAAACTTTTGAGCTTCGTTCAAGCACTTTAAGTTGAATATTATCAGATAAAAAACGAATTTCTGCTGAAAATCTTCAGAAGAAAGACTCAAAGAATCATTTAGTAACTGATTCTTATCTCCATTTTTGACCTCAAACGAATCTGACTCTGTAGTTGATTCTGCAAAATGCTACACTCACTCTCAAACAAATAACACGATAGTACATTTCATTACTAAATTCCAAACCTGCAGATTCAAAGTCAGAGAAAACCTAACCAAAGTGAGTCGTTTTCTTGACCAAAAATTTAACTGACGCAAAAAAACAAAAACAAAAACTATTTCTTCACCAATAATATAAATTCAAGAACAAACTGAAATAAACGATA
Source organism: Trichilia minutiflora (assembly GCA_035590515.1). Lineage (NCBI taxonomy): Eukaryota > Viridiplantae > Streptophyta > Magnoliopsida > Sapindales > Meliaceae > Trichilia > Trichilia minutiflora. The sequence goes on along the minus strand of JAVXUL010000009.1, from coordinate 6,990,306 downwards.
ACAGAGAAACGGGATGATTTTTTGTGTTCCTCACACAACATGTGTGTTTTTGCAGGTAGCTGTAAGTGTTATTTGGCAGCCACTTCCATGTTTTTTTTTATTTTAATATCAATTAATCAAGGGCTTGTATGCTTACAATTGTGTAACTATATAATTATACATAATATAATTATTATATGATTATATAATTTTATAATTATATCGTCATATTTCACTGTAATTATATAATATAATTATATAATTTAATTATAAAATTAATTATTTTAAAAATAAAAATAAATTTTAATTATTAATAAATTATTAAAATTAAAAAATATATATTATCTATTTAAAAAATATAATATAA
>JAVXUL010000009.1:6962276-6972475 GCA_035590515.1 Trichilia minutiflora | reverse complement strand
TGAATCACATTCAAGCAAAACTTTATTCAACTAAGATTATTAATTATCAAAGTTCACATCAGAGTAGCAGGAAAACATCCAAAACCCAGGTCAAATTATTGAAACATAAATTGAGACTTCATTGTTGCATTAATACATGCACGATTCTCAATTTATTCACCAATGTTGAAAATATAAGGGAAACTATTGAAAATAAAAACTGAGGAAAAAGAACATTCACAAACTGAGTTTGAAATACACAGACAGACAGCTTTAAAAAAAAAAAAAAAAGAGCAGAAAAATACAAGTTCTTGAATATTGTCACTAGAAATCAGCCACTAATTCATGTTTTCTCCTAGGATGAGGGTAACATCCTAGATACGTCATTAAACAAAGAGCAATTTGTCAATTTGGGATAACCAAACAACATAGAACATGTTAGCACATTAACACCCAAATCCTCAATTCAGAAACCTTCCCTCCTTCTCCAGAAAAAGGAAAAAAGAAAATTGTTCTTTGTCATGCATTAATGAGTGATTCTGGAGCATGCTTCCAATTTTAATCAACCTATAAAAATTTTAAATCAAACCTAAATTCAAGAAATACATCATCAGTCAAGTCTCATTTTTTAGTCATCAAGCATGAAAATAGGAAAAGGATACTGCTTTAACAGAAATTGATTCCAGCAAATTAGTCAAAGTCAGAAGTTGTTGTTGTTGGTGTGTGTGTGTTTTTTGTTTTGTTTTGTTTTGTTTTGTTTTGTTTTTTTCTTCTTCTTCTTTTTTTTTTTTTTTTTTTGTGTGTGTGTAGAAACAAGAAGGTTGTTGACAGAAATAGAATATAATTAACAAACAAAAGGAAGTACCTGATCATAAAGAAGGCCAGCCTTGTCAAAACGCTTCCTTGCTTCCTGTACTGAGCCAAAATCTTTTACGAACAAAGCTCAAAGAATGCAAATGAAGTGGGAAAATTGAAAGTCATGGACACATGAATTGACCATCCTGAAACTACTTTCAGATCAGATAACTAACAAACGGGCAAGTAAATAAGATTAAAGCATCTGAACATAAGCTCCCCAACAATCTCTGTCATACTTTACAAGACTTGTTAACATAGATGAAGAATAAGTGATCAACCGAGTAATTTCAATGCGAATGGGTTGAAATTTCAGATCAGAAATGTGTATTTGTGAATGCAGTTCCATTGTACACCTTTTCTGTTTAAAACTATTCTTCAGACTCTCTTATGGTTTGACAGGAAATGGAAATCTATTCATGCTGGTTGGTAAGTGAACATGAACATGCCATCCACATGCATTCACACATGACTGCCCAGACCCACTGAAAGATTAATTATATCAAAAGGTAATAAAACCTGAAAGTGCTAAGCTCTTACTCCCTGATAACCAATTCAGTAAATGGGATTGCAGAGTATATTCAAAGCATACATATGAGGTAAAAATCAGAAAATCACAGTACCTTGACCTCATGTAAATCAATATTGACAAATTGCAGCAATCTGTCATTTAGCATGTGCTCAACCTGAGGGAAATAAATAAAAGTAGGTCAAAAAAGAAAAAAAAACATTGGGTTGATTGATGAAATGAACCAAATATTTTTGAAAATAAGCTTGCAACATCCACTGTTAGAAAAAAAACATCACAACAATTTTACCTGTGATCGAAGAACTTCCTTGTATGTCCCAATTTCTCTAAGCGCAATGGTAAACTTGGTCATAACAGGACCTAAATAAGAAAACAAAAGTTCAACAAATATACCACTAGACATCTTAAGCTTCAATGTGGAAGCCAATGAAGAGCATGCAAATAAATTCCAACCATATAATAAAATTTAATCCTCATACAATGTCACAAAGAACTACAAAATCATAATCAAGATACATTCAGATAACCCAGGAAATCAAGTCAATGAATCTAAGAATTGTGGTAGACGTTAAAATAACAAAACAAAAACCAATAATAGCAATCCAGTGACAGGAAGGAGATATACCAATTATTATCTAACTGATAAAACAACTTTGAATGATGATTAAACAGACACACAAATACCTCCGAAAGCAACACTAATAGGATCATTATGCCCTCCACCAAAAGTTTCGAGGGCACTTGCAAAAGCAATGTCGCCATCATATCCCTCCCCAAGTCCTTCACTGCAAATAAGAAAAATATATGATATTAAATTTTTCTTAAGGAAAATTTTCTTCAAATTTTTATTAAGGAAAAAACAAAATTGCAAATTGATTATAGAGAGGCAAAATTCAGAAATACATTCATAGATGATCATACGTGTATTTTCGACTTCCTTTGTAAAACTTTAAACTTCTCTCCCTTAATATTTCAGCACTTTCCTCCATGCTTTGTATCTGTTCACCAAAGTAATAGTGAATAACTAATATATCCTAGAGGAATGCATATCACTGGAACCATGGATAAAAACAATCTAGACACATAGTTTTAGAGAAAGTTAATCTCCATAACTTCATGCATGAATGTTAAACTCCACTATGGTCACATTAACAAATACCAGTATGCTCTGTGCTTCAAAAGAAAACATCAAAAGAAGAGAACACAAAAGGCCAGAAGTTTTCTTCTCTCAATATCTTTAATGCCATATAAGATATACTCGACCAAGTATATAAGTAATAATAAAACTGCAAATTTGTCTATCCGTATTTTCTTCCCAACAGATCTCGTAACCAATTTAGTAGTCATAAATACAATAGAATAATGCAGAAACAAACATGACAGTACCTAATCAGATGCCACATCCAGGGAAGGATATAATTTTTCTTAAGGAGGGGTGTCTTCAGACAACAATAAAACTCAAAAAATTAACAGAAATAAAATGCATTCATGCATATCAATATTTTCAAATATTTACAATTGTTTTTGACGTATTCCTTGCATTAAATAACTTACAAGTGTTATTATTAATGTCATAATCTGTCAATCTTCAAAATATTTATAACTTGAAAGTTACAGAATGATCAGTGAAATAGCATGGTATTATAGGCAAGTAAACTATTAGACATATCTTACTATGCTTGACACCCCACCCAAAAAAAAAAAAAAAAAAAGAATTTGGTCAAAAAAATTAGGCCGGGAGTTGAAACAAATTTCAACCTGTTACAATCCCAGTTATTGAACTAGAAAACAAGATAATTGATCTCTAAAATTTTGTCTGTAACTTCAGCCAAGTTAGTATGCAAAAGTAGATGCTGCATTGAGCCCTGTCCAAATGTAATCCTTAGCCACATCAATCGGGCTAAAGTTGATAGAGAAACTTAAATAGTAGGATTCTCTTCCAGTAATTAAAAAGAAGAATAAATAAAATTTATCCAACCTGATTATATGTCTTCCTAATTATAACCAAAAATAATTAAATCAAAGTTTTCAATTTTCCAATCTGATTTTATGACATTGCAACTCATTGTCAGGTCTTCAATAATTTAAAAACGTATAATTTTTTCCAGTCATCAACCCTAATCGTTTTATGCGATCAAGTCGAGTCAGGCTCATAAATTCTCTACAAAACTAAGATACTATGAATATCAAATCGGAGCAATTAATAAGCCAAAAAACACATATGGAAAGTCTGATATGAAATGGGGAATACAAAAGACAACAAATTTTTCATTTCACTTCTAAGAAATCATAAACGACGCCACTCCAAGTACAAATTAGTTCTATAAATTCAAATTTTTCATTCCTTTGCCTAAATTTTCTCATCAATTAAACAGAGATCGGAAACTATCAGCCTACACACACCAAGTAAAGCATGCATGCAAAGCTGCATAACAGTAAAAAAAATAAACGAAATCGAAATTTTACAACAAAACTGTGTAGCAAGTAGCTTCAGAAAAGAGAGTTCCAGAAAACGGAGAGCAAGTAAAGCAAGCCACCAACCTGTTTGCGAAACATAGGCGAGTCATCAAGCTTATTGAAATGCATTTTCGTGACTATGGATTTCAGCTCCTCTCACAATTAATCTAAATAAAATCACATCAATACCCTATCTTTTTCGAACTTTAAACAATCTAATCTCGTAGCCATCAAAATTACGCAAGATCTCGCAGTTAGAAAACGAAAATCAGCTCGATTTGAAGGGATTTTGCCGCGCCGGTAAAACCAACAGACAGTTAGTGAGCCGATGATAGACCAGTTGTTTTACAATATTTATTATTATTATTATTATTATTATTATTATTATTATTTTGGATGCAGAGGCAAAAATGGAAAAAGGAAGTAAAAACCTAGAAGAGTCAGGATAACATCGAGAAAATTTAGGTTAAGTATTGGGAATTAAGAGAATTGATTAAGCCATTTTCTTCAATTAAACATGAAAATGTCGAAACGACATAACATTCATGGAAAAACGCGAAAAGAAAGGAAACACGAAGCTTTTTTTTGGAAGAAGGCGGTGGGGGAACGATAGTGTCAAAATGGCGCAACCCGCAACGATGACGTTTTGGTTTGCTTTAATTTAAGCGGAGAAGAGCAAGGGTTACTGACAGCGGTTGCTTTACACAGTGAAGAATGATGAGGAAAACTGGTCCTAATGACGCGTTCCGTGAGCGCGCGTTATAAACGCATTGTTCGCAGATGATTATTTTCGAATTTAAATATAATCCTTTATTTATATAATTATAAGTAAATAAAAAAAGAGTGATGTTATTAGTTATTACCCAACCCATTAAAATCTTTTTAAAATTCTTTTTATTTATATTTAATTAAAATTATATACAAATTATATATTTAATTAAACTTTCAATATTATCATTTTTCTTAAACATTCTTTTCAATTAATAAAACAAGATCTATCTAATTAAATTTAAGTATTATAAAAACTCTTTATGGAATATACATGTATATTATATGTAAAATATATTACTCTCAATAGATTTTAATTTTTATTTATTATAAACTTTTTCTTTTTAAAATTTTAAAAATAAACATATATTTTTAATAAATTTAAAAGGTTTTAATATTTAATAAAAGTATATTGCAACTTTTTTATTCTTAAAATTATTTTTACATAATTTTTGTATTTTAAAATAAATTAAATTATTATATAAAATAAACTTTAAGATACATTAGATTGAAAATCAATTTATTTTAATATATTTTATTTTTATAAATGGTCATTTTATTAAAAATTAAGGAAACTTTATTATAACTAACTTTTAGCTAATTCATCACTTAAATTATTTTTATAATTATAATTTTATTATATTTAAATTTTATATGGGCGAGAGTTAGTATTTACGGAGTGGAGAAACTGAGGAAGGGCCAATGCGTCGGAGTGGGCGTGAAGATCGAGTGCAAAGATGCTTCTGTCACGCCCACAGCACACTGACTCGGATACTTGAATTGTGGGTCCCAAAGAAACAAAACCTTCGCTCTCCATTTCCTTGTCTAGCATCAGACAGTGAACTCACTCGCTAGGTTAAAATTAAAACAAAAATAAATAATATAATTAAGAAATAAAATATTAAATATCCGAAAGTGAAATCGCTCCCCCCGCACTCTTTTTTCTTTTTTCAACAGCGTAAAACAATTGCCAACCATTTCACTATTGCAAGCTCCAACTCCACGACATTTCCAAAAGAATGTTTGGATTTAATTGTATTATATTAAGGATTTTGTTAATAAGTACTTATTAATATTTTTATATTTGATAAATTATATTTTTTAATATATTAAAAATAATTATTAATTATTATATTAAATATTATTAGAACTAATAAATATAAAAAATTATATATTAATATACCTTTATTAATAATTTAATATTTATGATAATTTAGTTCGTCTTAATTATATGTGTACTTAACAAAAATCACAGTGTAAAACAATTAATAAATAGATAAAATATCTAATGGTGGGGCCCGAATGCCGTATTTCATCAAATGGCTTTGCCTCAATAAATCTCAGGTGGGAAGCTCAACTCTTCTCAAGTCAATATTCACGGAATTCACCAACGCGAAAAACTAAATAATAATAAAAATGAAAAAAATAATGAGGTCTGTTTTGGAATTGGACCATGATTCCATGATTGTAGGCCGTTGGATTCCAAAATTCCTTCGTCATCATCCACGCCTCTCTCTAGTCTATTACTTATATTCTAAAAACAAATTTTTGTTGGTATTTTTTAAATTTACTCTCCTCTTGTTATGATACGAAAAATGTATTATTAAATTATAGGCCACGCCAAGGACGTGGCCGCAATGCTGACCTTCCCCGTCTCTTTCCTTTTTATTTTTTAAAACATTTAAAGTTAATATTTCTCTTTTTATGAATATATAATTTTTTTTACTATTTTCTTAGATTTAAAATTTCACTTCACGTAATACATAAATTAAATTAAAAAATTTAAAAATTGGTATAAAAGAGAATCAATCTTTGTTTGTCTACTTTTATAATAAGAAATAAGAAAAATATTCATCACTCGAACTAATTTTAGAGGAGGAATTTTATTAATTCTAATTTACACATTTGTGAGGTAAAACAATGTGCACAAAGAGTTTTGGTGCTACTAAGCTGACAACTATGAACTCAATTGTTTTGTTTGTTATTAAATTTATGAATTCTTTAATGTTTTCTGGCATAGCCCCGTGAAATGCTGGATTAAATATGTCATGAATGCATATGATTCCATCATTAGATTTTGTAGGATAAAATAAAAAAAATAACATCAAACGTTCAAATTATATATACATATATAATATTATGAAGATGGGCAAAAGAAAAGCACTCTCTATAGTCATAGATAGGTGTACCAATTTTTTGTTGTTGTTGTTGTACAGGACAGCACTTTTGTTTCAAATAAATATTAAAAATTAATCTTATAATAATAAATAATAATAATAATAATAATTACCATAGTAAGAATAAACAAAGTCATACACAAGGGGGATGAAAAGTTAAAAGAATTTAAAGGGAGAAGTAACTTTATAATCTTTATTGTGACCCTATGACATATTTTCTTTACTTTTTGACCACTTGCATTAGAAGGGAGATAAAATTTAAGTTTGTGAGATATTAAAAATATATTTATTGGAATAATTAAATTAAGTAAAAAAGCGTGAAAATGAAAAATATATATATATGTGTTTGAAAAGAAAGAAAGAGAGTGAAAGAAAAAGGAAAAGAAATGAAGAACCAACAGACAACTCTGTCTTTGCTTTTATTTTTTGTAGTGCAATGGGGAACCTTTTGCTTTTGTGATCTTTAATATCCCGCTTAATAATTAGGCAGTTGGAATTTGGAGCCAGCAACATTCATTATGTTGGCTTTCCTTAGCTTCAATTATCACCCATTTACATCTAGTTTTATTCTCAATCAAAGTGTTGTTTTATTTTTTTTTAATAACTAATATTTTTCTTAAGAATAATGATAGATAATTTTAATTATTTAAAATTATTTCTCAGGTGATAACCACGTAACTTGAATTTTATTAATTGAATGGTTATAATTTTTTAAACGACTAAAATTTCATTTGAAATAAGTAGTTTTGAAAATAAAATTAAAATAGCAGTTGTTATTATATAAATTTTTATATTTTTAGTGAAATTTATATTTGATGGTTGGACTTAGAACTTTTATCTTATAATAATTTTGTGATTTAAAAGTCATAAATAATACCAAACAGAATATTAACATGTTATTTAGTTGAATTTTTAAAATTAATTTTTATTTGGAAAACGTAAAAAGTAACAAAAATAATATCTCTGACAATTATTTAAAGTTGTATTTCAAATATAATGTAAATTTTATGTATAATATATTTTATAATTTTTAAAATAACTATTTTTTTTTTAATCACCATTCAACTAGCAAAATCATCACATCACAAGATGAAAGTTGATGCACAACTTTGGAAGTTCAATATCACTTATTTTTTATAAAAGATGAAAGAAAAATTCATAAATGTGTGACAAATGTGTGACGGAGTTTAAATGATGTTAGATAATAAATTTAAAAAATATATATTATTTTTATTTTTATTATAAATTATGATTAAATAAAAAGTTTTTTTTATAGGAAAAATTCACACATTCAGTTATCATTGTAGCGTTCAGCTGGACACAGGATCAGGTACTTACCTCCGAGAGACACGTAATCGTAAATCACACGGCACCTGACCTTAAACATAGAACGTATGTGTAAAGATCACCCACAACGATACCAAACAAGAAATAAAATCTCAGATCAACCCCTTAACGTTTCAGTCGGGATAAAATCATGGCAACTCAAATCTGGAACTACACTGCAAAGCATAAATCATCACCCAAATCTTAAACCACCAGATCACCCCAATAGGAGGTAAATAAAAAGTATTGATGAATTGTTTATTTATCATATAGTTAAAATTTTCATTACCATTTTCTTTTCATTTCGTTTTTCAATTTTCATAATTTTTATGTTTTTCTTATGCCTATTGCATCTCTATTTTAAAAATAATTAATTATAAAATAACCAAAAAAAAAGATCCAAATACAATAAATACAAGATATTCGATTAATTAAATTTTATTTATATCCATTGATATATATATTATTAGTGTCTATCTGCAACCGGTATTCTTAAATTTAAACATTATCTTGAGCTCAAAGTAAATTTTATATAAAATTGTTTATTTGATATCAATCTTATAGTAACTTATTGTAACATATTATCTAACAAAATCATTTATTTATTATAAAAATTTTATTTCACTTGTTTAGGGGTGGCAAATGCTTGAGAACAGCCCAGTATATGAATAGTAATATAAAGAATGATACGGTTTGATAAACAGTAAAAGAATGATCTAACCTGACCCAACCTAATATTAAGGTCGTGCTAGTTTGAGAATTCAAATCCCCAAGTTTAGGTTGGGTATGATCTGTGAAAGACTTTAGCTTTGCTCAATCTCGATCGTGCTTCAGTCTAAGCCTTTTATAAACCATGTTAGGCAAGTGTATGTGGACTTATTACAGTCTAGTGTGGCTTTAATTATAAGTTGAGTTGTACGATGCTTTTACTGTTACGAGAGGTTTAAAATGTTAAATTTTTTAAATCAATTTCAGGTTTAATTTATTTTATTTCTAGCGATTTATATTTTGATAACTCAATCCAATTATTTGATATTTGAACGATCTACATTTGTAAATAATATCAACATTCAAATTCATAACTAACATTTAACATTCATAAACCTAAAAAATATAATATAAAATATCCCTTAATAAAATAGATAAATTTATATCACTATAGATACAATATATCTTAACTAAGTTAACAACCACTGAATCATCTGTCATTTGTAATTCACTCATTTAAAAATTTTACATTAATTAAAAAAATAATACATACAAAAACAAAATCTAACCAGAGCTCATATGTACCAGAAATATAATAGCACTAAACCAAAAATACCAGAAATACAACCAAGTACCAAAGGTCTAAAACCAAGTACCATAACCAAATACTATAAATAGAACTAGTGCTAATACCAAATTGATCAAATAAAATAATCATCAATAAAACTAATTCTCATAAATATTATAACAATCATTTTTCTTATCAATATCTTAATTTATATTTTGAATTTTATCTTCTGGATCATCCATATTCTTCAAACATATCAAATAATTCAAAACTTCTGATTATAACCTTGATCTTCTTTCATCCAACATCATGTTTTCTGCACTAAAAGTAGATTCTGATACAATTGTGGACACCAAAGGAGTTAGTAAATTACAAGTCATGGTAGACAACATAGGGAAAACCCTTTTATTTGTTTTTTACCATTGCAAAACATAAAAAAAAAAAAAAATTCTTCAGGGATAAACAAATTAGCATAATTAGTAAAAATATATTTCCCTAATTCATGAAGCACATTATTCGAACTATCAACATGATTTCTAATACTGTTTAAATTTTTTCAAAAAGTAGAATCAACTACAGGCGCATTATTCCTACAAACAGTTTGTGTAGTTATATTTGTCATATTCTGATATTGAACATAAACATCATTTAAAGATTTTTCTCAATAAGAACCATCAAAATTAAGGGTAATATTCAAATTTTTAGTAGTTTCATTAACCAATACAACTGAACCAAAAATATTGATTTTAGGATCAATCACTATTACATATACAAATAATTTAAGGATATCTTTCTAGTATTTTTTGAATTTCTCTTTCATGACAAAGCAAAA